>VZTE01000418.1:70063-103443 GCA_013397775.1 Eulacestoma nigropectus | reverse complement strand
CCCCCCCCCCCCCCCCAGGCAGTCACAGTCTTACTGAGAAAAGCTGCAGTAGCTCAAGGTCAAGTTGGTGGAAGTCCCCAGCTTTGGCTTTCTTTGTGTCATGAGTGCCAGTAGCCTTGCCTTGATCCCATGCTCTCGGGGTGTGGGATTGGAAGCATTGGTGGCAGCTTTCAGCTGCATTTTGGAGAGTTTCTGTGCTGTGTGGGGTGAAGATAACAAAATGGCATTCTCCCTTTGGAGAACGGGCTTTGCTGCTGTTGGCTGTACATAGTTTCTGGGAGCTGAGGAGTTTTGCTGTGTAATGTTCCAACTCCATGTAGATTAAATGTATTGCGGAGTCAAAATAAACAATAGCATGTGGTTTTCCTTTGTTCCCCCCCTTTCCCCACAATGAGAGTTCACAAAAGTTCTTGAATTAGGGCTCTGCGTGCCATACGCTCAAGCGTAGGCTCAAATTTTCATAAAGCTTGCTGAGGGCTGTTACTGCTGGGGAGCGTTTTCACCTTTGGGATAGCTTCGGAAATCTCTTTGTTTCTCAGAGCCTTTTCCGAAGGTGTGTTTCAGTATAGCACTCAGATACTTGTTGCCTTAAATGCTTTGCAGCGACAGTATATCGCAGCTTGATGGAGATTTGAGACTCCTCTAATAACATGCGAGAGAAGGAGGAAAACCCCGAGGGTTTTTTGGAACAGAAGATGTTTTCTGTTCCTGCCACTAATCTCTGTTGCAGAATGAAATAGGAATGTATACTTTAAATCTGTCAGGGTGTAGAAGGAAGCTGGCAACGGATGTAATCAAAAATGTTATTATCAAAACTCTCTAAGTATGTTGAAATTTCAAACTTAATGATATAATTTTAAATTCAGCTATTCAGACTGAGGCATGGTTTTGGGGTGCAGATTGCACTTCTAAATCGTGCGTCGGGCTAGACCAGAGAGGAGTTTGGAACTGACTGTCGGTGATGGGTGCTGCAGTGGTGTGGCTGGAGTCTTCAGCCCTGTGATCTCCAGTGACTGGGGTGGCAGCGTTAAATTGAAGTGTATTTTTCTAGATTATGGACTTTGTGGCTGAGCACTTAAAAAAGGGTCCAGTTTCCAAGTTTGCATTTTTCCCAATTAGTGCGTTTGTCGTGGCTTGTATGTAACCAGCACACATAAAGTGTACATGTTTGGAGTTTGTCTAAAAAAGCTCTGGGCACAGTGAACACAAGGAAGCAACACCAGATCCGATGCGCAGCAGCAAAGACTCTCCCCAGTGCGAGAGGCGACAGAAAGCTTCCAGCCTTATACTTGGAGTAAGGGAACTGCGAGTAACCTTCACCCTTCTGACCCTTCGTCCTCGAGTGGAGAGGCTGCAGGTTGAGGATGCAGAAGAAGCTCAAGTCCTTCTCTGAGCCAAAGGTGTGAAGCTGTTTATTTTCACTGGGGCAATGTATATATTGCAGGAGGCAGATGCTCGCCTGCCTAACCCAAGCACTCAATGCTTATCTGGGCTCTGGCGAGTGTACAAGTGTTGTCCCTTCTAATCCCCCGACATTAAACAGTCCAGGCACCTTTCCCTGGCTGAGCCTGGGACTGCTTTAAAAAACACACAGAGAGAAGCCAACAAAAAAGAAACATTTGCTTTCTTTGCCAAGTTTAAATGAAGACTAATGCCGTGGTGCTGCTTAATCTTGTTTTTCTTGCTATCTGATGGATGCTAACGTGGGATGGAATCAATCCCGGCAGCCGGTTATCTTTGCAGGGCCCCCATGTTGCTGAGCTCGGCATTAAAGTCTCGTGGGGGAGTTGATGTGCTATGAAGAGTCTGGAACTTTCTTCCTATGTGGCGAAGCTGTGGCATCCATCTTCCTTGGGAAGGTATCTCCAGGAATTGCCAGTCCGCTGTTGGACGTCCGAAGAGAAATCCTGTTGGGCAAAGCGGGATATGTCTGTGCGAGTGAGAACAGGGCACAGTCAGGTGAACCTGGCAGAAATTTCTCTCTGGTCCCAGTGATGAAATGTAACTCCTTTCCTATCAGTTGCTCGTGTTTGAACTGGTTCTGCTGGGAACAGCTGCCGTGGCCTTGATTCGCAGGAGGAGGTTTGGGCTCTGACTCACGACCTGCCACCGTGACAGTGCTGCCCCGAGTGCCCCCAGCCCTGGGCAGGGGTCCCTGCTGCTGGCAGGGCTGAGCTTGGCTGCAGTGAGTGAAGCAGGAGGGCTGGAGGAGCCAAACCCTCAGGCTAGAGCTTCATGATGACTGCTGCCTCCCTCCCTTAGATCAACGCTCTCCTTCGGCTCTGCTGGCATGAGGAAGGAGGCGGGAAGCTACGCCGGTGCTCGGTTGCGCAACACCACTGAGCAAAGCCAACCCAAAGCCTCCCTCTCTTTCCCCCATGTTCCACTACCCCTCTCCTTGCCTGGGAGCCAGGTTGGTTTGTTGTAGCAAACCTGGCCTGACCAACACAATTTTTTCATTTATTTTTCTGCCTAGCTGCTGCTTTTATCTGGGCCTGAGGCAAAGGGGCTCGTTTTGCTAAGCAATATTGTCAGTTGTGTCAGGATTCCTTCCCTCGAGGTGAAGAAGTGCAGAAGTGTGTGTTTGCCGGAGAGCTCGGACTTCAATTTTGAAACCAGGTTTGGTCTTTCGAGCATGGGGGAAGGGAGGGGAGGAGAGCAGTAAAACTGAATTACTGTAAGGCTGGAGGATGGATTGTGTGAAGGCTTGTTTTAATCGGGGGAGGAAAGGCCAGGGTCTTTCCTGCTCTCTCCCTCAGCTGTCCCTGGTTAGCTGGTTTGCTTTTTAATAAGCATTGTTCTGCCTGGAGCCTGGGTCCAGCAGCAGGGAGTGTTGGCATTGCCTGTGACAGCGTGTGGACAGCTCGAACAGGAGGGGAAGCAGTGACTTGGAGTGCAGGGCAGCACTTTTGTTTAGAAAACAGAGTCTAAATGGGTCTGTTGCTCTGATTTGTGCACAATTCCAGCCGTCTGCAGGCACGGTGAATTCTAAGGTGACTAACGACTGTGCTGTAACACAGGCTTGGCTCTCCTGTTCCAGTGCACCTCCCATATCCTGCAGCCATGAGTTCACAGGCTCCTAATTGCCTATGATGTAAGACAGCAGTAGATGAGGTTGCTATAAATTCTGGCTGCAGGTGTGGATTTAATGGCTGTGCTTCCCTTTAAGGGCTCACGGATAGCATGGATCCCTGCAAGTTACAACAGACCGAGTTGGACTCAGGCTAGCGCAGCTAAAAGAACCCATTTGTCTGTGTTTTTTAGAGCTGTTTGCTTGCTGGAGGCTACCAAAGGACGAGGTGTCAGTGTTCATCTGGAGTTGCCTCGGGAATGAGCTCGCTGTCCTCTTAACAGAGCTCAGCCATGGTTCTAATTCTTTTCCATCAATGTTCTCTCGTGGCTAAACTTGCCCAGGTGTGAGAGTGCCACTGGAAGTGGACCTTTAGGCAGCCTCTTGTGGACACAAGCACCTTTATCTGAGAGGCTGACAGGTTTTTGTGATGACCAGAACAAGCCTGTGGTTCTAGTCCTTTTTATTTTTATTCATGCTGGATTCTGGTTTTAGAAACCATAGACAAATTATAATTATGGGTGATAGTCCTTGGCATGCAAAATGCAAACTTTTTGGAGGGGAAAAAAACACCCCCTGAGGCAGTTACTCCAGCTTGCTGTGGTGTGTGCACCTGTAGCTTGGATAATTAGGATGGTGAGTTCCCTAGCTCCTTTGAGAAAATGGGCATGGCTCCCTTGGAGTTTGGTTTTGTATATTTTTCTTCATTTTTGCACACATTCTTGCAGTCCAGGGTTTATTAAACATACCGGGGTGGTGCTTCATGAGTTGATCTGAGGCCTCACGCTGTTCAAGTGCTAAGTTCCTGTTCTTGGATATCCATTCCCAGCCCCTCCTTTGGGCTGGTGCTCCAGGACTGCATGGGGAGCTGAAACTGCTCCCTCATCCAGGTGAAAACTGAACCTCATTTTGTCTCTGGCTGAGTTTTCAGCTGGATCTGCCAGCAGATCTGACTCACTTGCTGGCCACAGGATCTCTGGTGCAGATAGGAGAATGCAAGCCAAGTCCTGAAGGAAGGTGTTGCTGCCCTCCTCAGCAGCAGCCCATCTTTAAATTGGCTGAAAAACTGGTTGTGAAATCTCATTCTTGCTAAAAACCAGAGCTGAAGAAGTAAAGCAGGCACCTCTCTCCAAGGCTGAGGCCAGCCCTGAGGAAGGAGCAGGGGAGGGGGTGTTGGCCCAAGGACCCTTGGAGACGTGGCTGAAGGCAGCAGAGCTGTCACAGGTGTCCCTGCAGTGGTACGGCACAGGTGTTGAGCCAAATGTGGGGAAGAAAATGGAAATAGAGGCAGAGTAGTGCCTAAGCAGGAGAGATCAAGACAAGGGAGGTCTGGGGGTCTGGAAGAGCAAAGGGTGAGAATTTTGTATGTATTTGGCCTACTGTGATGGAACTGTTAAACTAATGATACCCTTAGCTCCCTTGGGGGCTGAAAGCCCTGATTTAGGCATTTAAGCATAATTGCAGCCCAGCAGAACTGTGTATCAGGCTAATGCTCTGTTCTCTCGCTTCCCCCGAGGCCAGAGGAGGCAGGAGCCGTTCCCACTTCATTAGTGTGGCAGCAGGGGGACTGTCTCAGCTCTTTTGCTGAAGTTAATAATAAAATTGAACTAATTGTTATGCCTGTTTGTGGAGAAGAAAGTGTGGCTTCTGGGATGATTTATTTATTTTTCTCCTGCTGCCTTGTCTCGCTGTGACCGGTGTTGGAATGGCAGGATGGGAACCCCAGCTCTCCCCCCTCAGAGCACAGATGTGTCTCAGGAGCAGAGTCGTGACTCGGGAGTGTTTTCATCTGTGTGTGCCGAGGCACAGTACACAAACTGTTAAATTTCCTCCCCTCAGCTCCCAAATCCATTCCTCCAGTCCATGCCAAAGCATGCGTTCTTCTATCAAGACCATATGTACGCCAAGACCAAGGTTCTAAAGTCAAGGTATTTTTGAAATACTGGAGTGCAAATTAAGTATCTGAGTAATCTTAACTGTCTTCTAAAAAAAAAAAATTCTCTATCAGCCTCACATATAACTCAAAAGATTAATGGAAGGCTAAACTTTGATCCAAGTCCAACAGCTGATACCAACCATGAGACTTTCCAGGCCTGAAAGCAAAATAGAAAAATCCAATAAAAAAGACCTCCTTCTCCATCCTTGAGGCACACAGCCTCTTGGCCGTGGTTTGGGCTAATACTGCTATTTTTTCCTCAGTTGTTTAACCTCTTCTTGTGTCACCTTTGTCCTGTGCTGCTGGACCTTACCTAGAGCAGTTTGAGTAAATTAGTGACGTTATTTAGGGTATTTTGTAGCTTTGTAGGAAACAGATCTGCCTGATTATTGAGGAAGGCCATCAGGATGTGAGATCCCTTGTCCTCTCTGGGACTCAGTCACTGTCTTGTTTGTTCAGCAATGTTTGTTTTTCCTGCCATCTGCCACCCGAGCAAACACTTGCTCTGTATTTTGACAAAAATATCAACTTTCAGGTCTTTAAGGTCCCTTCCAATCCAAGCCATTCTATGAAGAGTTATGTGCTATTAGAAATTGCTGCACAATTGATAAGGGACTTTAGTCCCCAGAATTTGGATTCATCTCTGATTCATGGGGGGGTTTAAATGGTGTGAAGCAAGAAAAAAGCTCCATGCAAGGCTGCTTATAAAAATATGTTATCTAAAAAGAAGTAAAAATACAAATTGAATCCTTAGGTGGGAATCAGCATAGGAAACACTCGGATGTGGCTTAGCACTGATGGATGTGGGTGCCAGGCATGGGTATGGGCAGAAATGTGGAGGCATTACTGAAATCCAAGCTGAGGATTGCAAAGTTTGAGCAACTGTAACTTCTCTCCTTTATTCAGGAGATCCTTATCCTTCTGATAAGGATCTGGAGGGTGCACTTTCATTTGTTTAAAATGTAATAAATAAATATGAACAGAACATCAAAGGATGCTTTTTCTTGTAATTTTTAACTGCCTCTCCACTCAGTGTTTCTGTGGATCCCTTGGCGTCAGTTTCATTGTGTTCTGACCCGTTTCTGTTTCTGACGCTTGGTTTATAGGGTTACTGTCAGCAAACTGATTTTTCTGGGGTTTTCCCTTTCACATGTTTTTTTGCGGGATTGAGAAAATCCCAGGCGTATGGGACTGCTCGGCAGAGTTCCGTGTGTTTCCTAAAAGCACATGCAAAATCCCTTTGAAGAATGTAGTTTTATTGCTTACACTCACGAAATCCTCTCTTTGGTGATGCCATAATTCCAACACAAATGCTTAATTATGGTATTTTTTTTACAAAATCCCCAAGCCTCCTGTAGCTGCCTGGCTCCTTATCTCCAGCCCTCGGCTTCCTGTGATTTAGTAACACACAAACTGCAGCTCCAGTGCTCGAGGTGGAGAAGGGTAAAACGGGAGCACTTGAATGTTTTTTGCCCAAGCTGTGATTACAGCCCGGCGTTTCCCGGCGCTCGAGCCCTCTCTTCGGAGCGTAATTAGGAACACATTGATTCTTATTGCAGCTGGCAGCTGCTCGCTATTGCCTTTTTCAGCTTCTGACCCCCATAGTCCCGCTGACCTTTCCTGGGGTTAGTCGTAGGCCCTTTTCATTGTGATGGGCTCGAAGTGGCTCATGTGGAGTTGATTATTTCCTTGCTTGTCTGGCCTTTTTGGTGCCATAACTCCAAGTCACTTCCATTTTTTTCCCCTGCTTTTGGCTGACCACAGTGAAAGGAAATGCTTTTGCTGGCGACAGGATCGGTTTGCACGCTTGACTGACTCGATTGAGACCCTGAAAGGGGGGGAGGGGGAGGGTAATGAACACTGTAGGTGCTGCATTTGCTTTTTAAAGGTTGATGTTAATGATTGAGTGGTCATTAAGCATTCATAAAAACGAGGCTTCGGCCGGCTCCGTTGCCTTTTGGCACTCTGAGGGTTGGCACTGGGAATGCGCCTGCCGCGTCCCGAGTGGCAGCAGCGGCTTCAGGGCGGCTTCAGGAGCAGCTCGGTGAGCGTTCGCCGCTGTCAGCTGCGCGGCACTGCCGAGGTGTCCCGGCCCCCCAAACACCGGGAATAAACCGGGGAGCTCAGGCCATGGAGCTGCGGGCAGGCTGCCGTGGCTCCCGGGCCGGACCCCGCTCCTCCCAGCCCAGAAAGCTAATGAAGTCTATGTGCCAGCTGTTACACTCATTTTGCCAGACCCCAGGAGGACAGCATGAAGACAGTCAGTGATCAAAGGCTCTGGAGATCACTGAGGAGCCGAGCGGCAGGAATGTCTGATTGCTTTCTCTTGGAATGCCACAGGCTTCAATACCTCCTTTTTTTCTTTTTTTTTTTTTTTTTTTTTAAGGTGTCTTGGTGTGAGATTTAATGATCTAACTCAGCTTGCTCACGCTGAAGCCAGAGTATTTTAGTTAATTCAAGGAGGTTCGTTTGCTCTAGATTTAGGTGGTTTGAAAATTTGTGGGTTTTGTTGTACGGATAGCAAGCTAAAATGAAATTTTTCTTGGTAATTCTAATAAACGACGTAGGGAAAAAACCAATTTGCTGTGCTTTGGGTGTTAAATCACATATGGCATTATAACGTGAGGTGGGATGAATCAGTTTTGAGTTGCTGCTGTTTAGGAAAAATGGGAAATCTGTACATCCAAAGCTGGTATACTCCAGAGGGCTGTCACGATGCAGCTGGTGGGCAGTGAGGCAGCGGCGCTCAGTCACTTTTTCCTTGGGCTTCTTAGCAAAGGCCGTCAGCTCCTGGAGGTGGAGTGGGCAACCTGAATAACTCCCTCTGTTCCCGAGCATGCTGTTTCCTTCCTCCTCCTCCTCCTTCTTCTGCTCTACCCAGCGTTTATGGGACCTGGAGCGTTCGGGTAGTGCAGAAACGCTTCCTCATTTAGCTGTTCCTCGTGGAACAGTTCACTGAAGGTTGGAAGAGTGATGGAGCGGGAGTGCAGTAACAGAGCAAGGTGGGGCGGTGGCTGTTGGGAAGGGAGGTCCTGGTGTTGTCCTGCCAGCTGGTCTGAGATGGCAGGAAGATGATTCAGGGAGCTAAACCAAAATGGGGATGAGATAATGCTCTTTTCATAGTGACTCTGCCCTCAGCTGCAAGGGTGGAGAGGAGAAGTTCACGGTCCAGTAAATAAGTGGGGCAGGATCTCAGCTGTGTTTGGAAGGACACTGGAGCTTGGCACCATGGGAATGCATGGAAAACAGCATTTTGTCATCTTTTAGAGTGTGAAACCTTATTTGGGGGTAAACATGAGTAGGAGTGAGTTAATTTGGAGGTGAGGGTTAAGTTACGGTGCCAGGACCAGACGTCTGGAGCTGTACATTGAAGACCACTGGTTTCTGGAGAGACAGCGACAAACATGAAGCTTTGGGAAGAGACAAGAGGGTCGCTGCCAGGGCTGCAGAAAACCTGGCTGGTCTGGTGCCTGTGTCTTCCCATCTTGGCTCAGTAGGGTGCTTCAGTAAGCCCATGGGCTGCTCCCTGGTCCGGGATGGCTGTGTCCATCCTGGTGAGGTCTCCAGGCCGCAACAGCCATGTGACAGTGTGCCAGCTGCCCTGCAGCACCCGGTGTGCCAGGCTGGTGTGCCAGTCTGGCATTGGGGACAGCCCTGCTCCTGCGCTGGGGAACCACTGGTGTTCCTAAAGGACAGTTGTACTGTCCCTTCCCCTCTGGAGTTAGTGCTGTGCTTTATTTTCCTGCCTGCGCGCAGCATTCCGGAGGTTGCGGGGCTGAAACTGGGAGCTGCTGGATGCCTGTCCCCACAGCTCTGTGCTGAGGGGTTCCTTTCATAAAGGGTCTGTGACAAATGAGGCACACAGCTAGAATTATGTCATGTGCAGAAATACTTCATCTTGCTAATTACATCCAGAAGTAGCAGGCACATATTTCTGGGTGCCCCTGTGTGTGCAGCGTGCTTCCGAGGGGCAGATATCCATTGGAATGGTTGGGATGGCCCCTCCCACGACACAAGTCTGTTATCTTCCTTGTTTCCCTTGATCCGGGAGCAATAACCTACTTTAGAGCTGACAAGGAGGTCAAGTGCTGCATGAAGATAACTCGAGGATGACTTTAGGTGGAGATGTCTGGGTGGAAGTAGGAGAAATGTGGCCTTTGCCATGCTGTGCCTTTCTGCTGGGCTGGAGAAATGGGCAGTGAAAGTGAAAAGTGCATTTTCCTGATCCACGAAAACCATGTCTGTCTCTATTCAACCTTGAATATTATTTATATGAATAACTCCTCTTTTAGTTTAAAATGTTCAGACAGTGACACCTCTTACTTCAAAATAACTGACTGTTTGATCCACAAGTGATGGAGATTCATCCTCCCAATCGAGGAACAGTGAACAGTGGGCAGAGTTGTTCTGGGCAGAGCTCATCTTGGAGTCTAGGACACTAAAATGGAGCCACATGTAACCAAGCTGCTCCTCTTTCAGATCCCAACAGGTCCCCAGTGACTGGTACTTGCTGTCAAAATGGGAGCTCAGGGTTACTGAAAAGATGGCAAAGGGGAAGGGGCGTGGTTTTCCATCCCTAGGGCTTTTTAAACACAATTTTAAAGAGGCAGCGTTTCTCCACAGGATTTCTAAAGACCAAAAAACTATGAGCTGTGGTCTTGCCCTCTTCTCTGTATTTAGCAAGGGGCTTCTGGAGTGTCACCATCTGCAGAAGAAAAAGAAAGAAGCATTTTTGGGTTATGTTGTGTTGCTGGGTCTTATCTTCCCCTGTGTTCCCAAGTCTACCAGGGAGCAAGATGTTTCTGCCACCCCTTCAGAAGCAGATGTTGGAGAAACTTCATTCAGATGCCAGAGTGTTGATGCTGAACAATCCTACTCCAGTTAAAGCCAATAGTTTTCCTTCCCCCCCCACCCCCAGTCAAAGAACTTTGGTCTTTGTGGCTCGCTGTGTGTACTCACTGCTTTGCAGTTGATCTTACCACTCCACAAGCCTGCAAAAGCCAAACTGGTAGGTCAAAAGAGGAGTAGCTGTTGACACTGGCAGCGAGGAACATGTAAGGAGAAAGATAAACAGAGGGAAATCAGAGCCTGGATAAAGTAGATCTCCAAAGATAAAGTTTAGTTAAAGATAATGAGCTGGCCTTGTTTAAAAAGACAGCTGCAAAATAACCCAGTAGCTCCATGTGCTGGGGTTAAAGTTGACCCAGAATATACGTTTCATTGCTTTTGATAAATAAATAGTGGAGGGAAGATTTGGCAAAAAGCAACATTGCCCCCAGCCCTCTTCAGCAAAGTGTTTGATGTTAACAAGTTCTCTGGGTGTTTACTTTGTCCTCTGCGCACGCTGGTGGAGCGGCGCTCCTGCCCTTGAACCGAGGGAGAATTCAAATAAACCAACCCCTTCGGCACAGCTGGGCTCTTCTGCCATCTGTGGCTTCCCAAAACAGCCCCGGCTCGCCTTGGGAACCAGCCTGGGCCACAGGATCGCCGGGTCTTCCCAACAGCTGAAATAAATTTGCCAGATCAGATAAAACTGCCCAGAAACGGGAGCAGAACTCGACAGCGTTTCTTGCTGCCCTCTCAAGCTGTCAGTGTGACCCGGAGTGCAGTTTGTGGGCAGAAGTGGCAGTGAGCAAACAGCTCCATAAAATCCAGAGTGATTCTTTAATTATGATTGGAGGCTTTTCCTGATGCTTAATTTGCATATATATTTTACCGTGATGCTGTGATGATAAAATATGGTTATTTTAAAATAAACCACAGGAATAATTTTGCTGTTGATACCTGGATCCAGCTTCTTGGAAAACAAATGGCTCCGTGAACACTCAATAAACTGGGACTTACTCCTACCAAGTATATTGCTGCACTTGTTTCTGTGCTCAAGGAAAACTCCCAGTTATTGTGTGTGTGTTGGATACATGTTTATATACGCAGCTGATAGATGAGATGTTTAAAGTATATGTTGAGTGTTATCGGCAGCGGAATTGTATGGCCGGGCTGATAAATGAAGTAACTGTGCTAAATGAGCTCAGATCTTATCCATCATAGCATTACGCAAGGCAAATAGGACATTTACATGAACGGCAGCTGTAGATTTATTGTTTTCTTGGGGAAACCAGTGTCTGATTGAGACTCAGAGGGTCAGAAACACCATTCCTGAGACTCACCTCATGCAAGTCCGGTTGCTGGTTCCATGATTTAGTTTGTATTTTGCTGGTTTAACAATTTATTGTGGAGTCATTTAGGTTGGAAAAGACCTCTGAGATCATATTTAGTTAGTGTGTTGCTGGTTTAATGATGTAGTTTTTATTTTTGATGATGAAAGTGAGATCTTACGTAGCTGAATGGTCGTGTGTGATACGGCCAAGGAAAGGACTGCCCTCTCTAGAAGCAGCAATGGAGATTAAAGTGGATATAATGGATACCCCAAAAGGATAGAGGAGAAAGCACTATTTGTTTGGGAATATAAATGAGAACAAGACTAATATTGGTGGTTTTTTCATTGCTATGGTTTGCCTGTAAAGCCCAGCAGAAGGAGCCAGCAGATGACAGGTCTCAGTGAGCAGGTTTAGAGCGGTAGCGGCATCGCAGCAGTAGATTCATAGAAACTTGTAAAACAAGTGCGGCCTGATGATAGATGGTCAAATGATTATTGTTTGCAAACAATATTATCTCCAATAGATAAGCTGTTTACTTTGGACTCCAGCTCCTCTGGGTGGAACGGAGTCTAATTTATCAAGGCAGAGCGGTTCAGTGCGGATGCCTCATGCCCCAGCTGTGGAAAAACTCTTACATTAAGAATAGTGCTTGGAACCACAGTGAAGTTCAGCTCTAACTCACTTTTACAGATGGTTTCTATATTGCAAAGAATATTGGCTGTTTCCTGGTTGTGCCTTTTTTTTTTTTTTTTTTTAAAACCCCAAACACTTTGTTGTAAGAGAGTTAAAAGACGAACTCCTGAAACTCACAGTAGACATGTGCCTGTTTGTTTTGTAGCTGTTTCCGTGCCTCGTCTTAGTCTGGAGCTTCGGGCTTTCAATTTGGATAATCTGGCGCTATGCATCCAGCCCCCGGGCGCTTCCAGGCACTGCTCCTCATCGCTGCCACCGGCCTTGTCACTGCCACCAGCACAGGTAAGGCCTCACCCAAGCTGAGGGACTTGGAGGTTTTGGGGTTGAGCCCAAACTTTGGAACAAACAACGCTTGGGAGTGCATTTTGAAGTGGCCACCTTTAATGGATATTGTCAATAATCTGCTTTTAAGGAAGCATGGAGCACTGAAACGCAGCCTTACACTCAGTATATGACTTTGCTTGTGAAAGATTGGCTCAAAACAAGCGCCAGAACATGGAAGACTCTGGGTTACATGGGTTTGTTCCTTGGGATCACCATGGATTCAGCTGGACACCGATTCTGCTGCATCTTGTGTTCCCAGGGGTCGGGAGGGGTTTGGATTTGCAGGGGGAGAGGGGAATCAGCCCTTTGAAATGCGAAAGCTGATGCGTGGCTGCAGTTGGAACAGCTCTGGTGTTAAAAAAAAGAAGAGGGATGGTTTTAATTGACACATCTGCTCTGTGTAGTCAGCTTGTCTTAACGTAACCACACAAAAAAGAAGCTTTTACTACTTTTAGCACTTCATAGCCAATCGTTATAAGCAAATGGGATAAATTTTATTTTTCAAGCAGTCATAGGAGATAAATTCCAGCTGCAGGGTCACTGCTACCAATTTTGCCTTTTACATGAAGCACAGTGTTGGTGTCAGAAGGGAGGGCAGAGGCGAAGATGAAAGTAGCAGTATGATTTCATAGCAATTGGTGGCGAGCAAACTGAAAGGTCAGTGCTTCCCTCTTATCCCTGGAAATTCAAACTGAACTAATAGGAAAAACAGTTTTCTAATTAAAAGCTAAAAATGGACATCTGGAGTCCTGCGAAATGCTTGGATACCATTTTTATGGATTTCATCTTTTTTTGTTAAGTGAAGCCACACTTTAATTTCCAGTTTTATTTTATGTTTATGCAGATAGTTTATGGTTCAGTTAAAAATGTGCAGTTTCTCATCTGAAACTCATAACCAGAGCTGGGATGGACTGACTTGAGAAGAAAAGCATGAACCCAGGGCCCCACCTATAAGAAAACTGTCTCTGACTTGGATGTCATTTAATATCATCTTGACCCGTACTATCTGGAATTCCTTAGATCCTTTACAAACTAGAAGTTGTTTTTCCCTGCCAATGTGTCTATTTTAAATTTCGTTTTTTTCTCCTAATTTGTATTACTAACCAATTAAGTGTTACTGGTGTTAATTGCCTTTTGCTTGCTCCCTTCATGCAAAATCTTTAGTGGAGGATTCAATAGAAAACAAATGGAAATACTTCCCAGTGTTTCATTGGCCAGGATAGGAAAAAATCTCTTCCAACAAGCAGGAATTTTCTTCTGGCAAATAAATGGATTCTCATAACCAAGTTCTGTGGAATTGAACCTTTTATTTATTAGCAGCTCTTCCTGTTTCTGTTCATCTTTACTCAGTAAAGATAATGGATGCCCAATTCATCATCCTTGTCCTGATGAAGTCCATGTATTTGGAATTAGCAAGAGCCTTTGCTGTTCGTCCAGCTTTTTTTATCCGGCTATTTTTAATTAGTTCTGCAGACTCGGAGACGGTTCTGTGTAAATACCTGGCAGGCTCCTGCCATTTCTAGCATTTTACAAGTCACGTCCAGGCCTGCTTCATATGGGACAGATCAGCTACAGCTGCGTGTTTCTGTGCTCCGTCTCTTCAGGTGACGGGTGCTGTTTTCCTCCGGATAAATCCAGTGGGATTGCAGTTTTTGCCGGCCCTGGCAAGCGTGACGCCTCTGCCTTGTGCACCCTTGAGGATGTACCTCCCTCTTACTGCACCTACTTCCGTTTAATTGCTGTTACCTGCTTTGTGGGGGTTGAATCTTGACGTTTTCCCAGTGTTTGAGAGAGAGCAGGAATCTCTTCTGAGTTCCTCTTGCCAAGGAAAAGGCAACACTTGCTTGAGTATCACTTGCAACTTGGAGTTTAGAGACCCTTTATATGATGAGTCTTTCATACCAGTCAGCACATTGTTAACCTTGTCACCTGTGTCCATGCAAAATTCTGGTCTTTAACTCAATATATATATTTTTCCTTTTAGATTTAACTCCCCGTTTTATTTCTGAGCCCTCGTCTACTGTCCAGAAGTCTGGTGAGCCCGTCCAACTCCGCTGCTCTGCCGAGCCCTCCACAGCTCACCTTTCTTGGCTGTTTAATGGGGAGCCTCTGGACAGCAGGGTGGGAGAAGTGGAGGTCCAGTCAGGATCTTTGACAATCGTGTCCCTGAGCCCGGCGACGTGTGGGCGCTATCAGTGCGTGGCGAGCAGCAGCGTGGGCGCCGTGCTGAGCCGGCCTGCCACAGTGTCCATGGGCAGTAAGTTCATTTGCATTTCTGTTCTTTGCTCCTTGCCAGTTCCTTCTTTGACTTTTCTAAAACACCTAGATCAAAATGTTTTGGGGTGTTTTTCCCCTCAGCCAGTTCGTAGAATATGATGGATTATACACTTCTTGCCTTTTTTTTAATTCTAACATCTGAGAGCTGTCAGGTGATGCAGCCCTGGAACAGATTCCCCAGAAAGTTTGTGGATCTCCATCCTTGGAGGCTTTTAAAGCCTCAGCAAGACCAAACCATACCTGATGGATTTAGTGTTTCTGTCAGCCTCATTTCAAGTTGAAGGACCTGAAGGGTCTCTTTCAGCAAACACCAATATTATTCAATGAAATAACATTAATTTCCATTATTTGGCCTGAAAATACAAGATTCCCAAATGCTTCCCTTCACAAAGGATGTTGAAAGAGCAGCTGAGCTGCCACACCATTGCAGAAGCATGCTTGAGAGTTGAGGAGAAATCTGTGAGAATTGTTGCCTGGGAAATAAGTGGGAGCTGCAGATTTTCATTTTCATTTGATTTGATCAAATCAGTGTTGATGTTCTTCAGGTGGGGACAGTCTTCTCTCCTCTTAGGGACAGTTTCCCTTCTTTAAGTTGCGCTGGTTCTTCTGACCAGTCTTTGCCTTGATGCTTGATCTGTGTATTATTTGACCTCAAGAGACTTTGGAAGAGGAAGGACAATGTTTTCCACATGGAAAGGACGATGTGGTGCTGAGAATGGGAGTACAATATCCCTGCAGGAGAATGATTTGTCTGCTTGGGATCTCTGGGCTGTCTGAATCAGGTCTTTGTCAAGCAGGGTTTGAGTGATTTCTCTGGAAGGGTACCTCATCTATGGAGCATGTCCAAAATTCCCTTGAGAGGAAAATCTCTTGAAAGTGTTTTGGTAAAGTACTGACCCATGGCCAGCCCCTCTCAAGAGAGCTCCAAGGGTGGCCAACATAGGAAAACTTCACAACCTCAGAGAAGTTTGCACATGGAGGGAGTAGAAGAGCAGCTTTCACACTTCCCTCCTGCCTTGGAGGTTTTGGCAGCACATGGGCAGGTGCTGGGAGCTCTCTGCCTGCCTCACAGCACTGCTGTGTTCATTATCATCTCAGAAAGACAATTCCATGTTTTTATGGACAGTGTGAATTGTCTTCTGTGCCTGCAGAGCCCGTGAGGAGTCCTGCAGCCTTTCCAGTGTCTCTGCTGGCGTTTCTGGGAGCAGTTGAGGGAATGTAGGAATTATATTTTCTCCTCACTGTTCCCATGTAAAAGCTGGTGCTTTTTGTAGTAAGGAAGTGAATAAGGAGGATTTATGCTATTATGGGCTGCAGGATAGACCAGGCCTGTTGATGTGAATGTCCAAAAGCTGCACCAGAGAAGATAATCAGCATGAAACCAACTGTATTCTGAACACAAACACTGAGCTTACTGCTCTTCCCCTCTCCCAAGCCGTGGCTGCTCTTACCCTGTTCCCAACTCTCTGCAGGTTTAGCTGACTTTGATGCTTTGGTGACGGCTGCTGTTGCAGCGGAGGAAGGAGGCACAGCTCTCATCGGGTGCAAGGTGCCAGAAAGTCACCCCAAAGCACAGGTTCGCTTCCAAGTGCGGGGGAAATGGCTGGAACGATCAACAGGTGAGGTGTTTTGTGCGATAGAAGTATCCAACAAAAGCTTGCCTAGAGTTTTTTCTTTGAACCTAAAGGAAAAAAATCCTCTGGAAACTTGCAGAACTTCCCGTGCAAATCACTTTATCTAAACCTACCCTTGGAAATGAATCTCCTTTGCATGGTGATTTCTGTGTGATCCTATATTTAGAATGAATAGGTATAGCTGACAAATAAATTTTGAAAATTACAAAAAAGGAAGACATCTTTTGAAACTAAATTAAATTTAATCCTCTTTTCGCCTTCCTCCCTTTAGACAACTACCTAATTCTTCCATCTGGAAACCTGCAAATTTTGAATGTATCTTCAGAAGACAAAGGATCCTACAAGTGTGCAGCATACAACCCAGTCACTCACGACCTCAGAGTAGAACTCACAGGACGGAAGCTCACAGTCACACGTGAGTATTCAGTTCAGCTTTCCAGAATTCATACAGCTCAAACAGAATAAATAACATCCCTAAGGTTTTTAGCAATGGCATAGCAGTGCCTCCAACACCATGTTATGTAAGATCTTTCCTGCATTCTTTGCCCATTCAGTTCTTATTTCCCCTCACTGTGAAGGAGCAGCATGCTTACTTTTCAAATCCCAGGAAGTCACTCTTGGAAAGGGAATACTGGTAATACTTCTGTCCCCAAATCTATTTTGGAGCAGGACATCTGGAAGACAGTGTTACAACATCATGCTCAGTCCCAAGTGTAGTGTTTGAAAGACATAGAGGAGGACAGAGAATGGGATGGGAGGGTGTGGTTTAAAAGCTTGGTTGGTTCCTCCTGCAAGGAAAGGCTGAGAGATTTGGGATTGTTCAACCTGTAAAATAGAAGGTTTAGGACTGACCTAATTGTGACCTTCCCAGTGCCTGAAGGGAGCCTACAAGAAAAACAGAGAGAGAGGGCCTGGAGTGACAGGACAAGGGGGAATGGCACTGGTAGAGAGTGGGTTTAGATGGGATATTGGGAAGAAATTCTTCCCTGTGAGGGTGGTGAGGCCCTGTGAGGCTCTCTGCCCAGAGAAGCTGTGGCTGTCCCATCCCTGGAAGTGTTCCAAGGCCAGGTTGGACACGGCTTGGAACAGCCCGGTCTAGTGGGAGGTGACCAGAAGCCCAAACCATTCTGTGATGCTATTCTATGATTCATCTCCTTTCCTCCAGGCCCTTCTTCAGATGGCTCCCACATCCTTCACCCGCTGGCTCCCCAGAGCCTGGCAGTGCCCCGGCACAGCGCCCTGACCCTGGAGTGTGTGGTCGGTGGGTCGGCTCCAGCCCCCATCCGCTGGGTTAAAGACGGCCGGGATGCGCTGAGGCGAGGCAGGTGGAAGCTGCTGCACTCTCACCTGGTGACAGACCGGCTCGAGGCATCGGATGCTGGGAATTACTCCTGCGTGGTGGGAAGTGACTCTGGAACAGTGAAATATGTTAACTATTCGCTTACTGTACTTGGTAAGAAGTAAACACGTTTTCACATCCAGGCAACAAAGGTTCCCTTCATCTACCTGCTAGTTTTGGTATCTGCTTCCAAACAGCCTCACATTCTTTCTCAACCTTAAGCATATTAAAATAAAGAGTATAGAACTGTTTATAATGACCATATCCCATCATTTCTCCCGAGTTAAAATCCATAATTATTTATCTCTTCAAACCATTTGCAGTCTGAAATAATGAAACGGTGAAGAACAACAAACTCAAGGGAAGAACTGGTCCATTTATTTTCCTACAGAGTGCCAGTGTCAGTAATGTGCCAGGGACCAGATTTGCTTCTTTTGAGGTTTTTGTGAACAAAAAGCTGGCAAGGGGAGGTGATATGTTTGGATGAGAACATAAACAAAAGCAAAAGAAACATAATCATATATTTGGCCTCTTTTATTTGGCTGCTGGTTGTTCCTCTTCTCCCCTTTCCGTTGTAGCAGATTTTCCTGGTATTTGAGTTTTTTTCCTTCCGTTACAGATTTTGTTTGGGTTCTAAAATGTGTATGTTGGAGTTACTCAGAAAACAGGGTGTTGACGCGCAACACACCTTTTTTGGGGGGGATGTCCCTAATGAATTGTTTTGAAAACAGAAGTGTTTTATTTACAGAGTGAATGTAAACACGTGGCTGTTGGAATAAAAGGGAGAAACCATCCACATAAGCCCACGTGTGGGAAAACCAGCTTCGGGCTGTGCAGTTTGTGGTACTTGCTCAGCCTTTGGATGTGATAAGCCTGTGTAATGTTTCACAGCAGTTTTTTCAGGACTTAGTCAAAGTCGTTTATGTAGAATCATTTCCCTTTCCAGAACCTGCCTCACTCTCCAGGGGACTGCAGGACGAAACCGTGGCCGCCGGAGCTACCGTCCATTTCTGGTGTGACATTCGTGGCAACCCTGCTCCAACCCTCACCTGGCTCCACAATGCAGCTCCTCTCCGTCCCTCCCCACGACATTTGCCCACGGGAAACCACCTGCGGATCTGTAGGGTCACCCTGGAGGACTCTGGCTTGTACCAGTGTGTGGCAAACAATGGAATTGGGTTTGTGCAGTCCACAGGGAGACTCCGTGTGCAGCCAGGTGGGAGCACTTACAGCCCTCAAGAACTCACATTAAGCATTTATACTTTAAGCTTTATTCTGTTGTGGTTTTTTTCCCCTAGATTATGTATTAATTTGTTTCTGACCACTAATCTTACAAAGAAGGTGCTTTCAGCTGGATTTTAAGAGATGTAGGGATTTCTGGGGTAGTGTGGCTACTTGATACTTAAAACCTGGATTATAGCTGCAATCAAATCAGCTTATGATTGGATTTGATGCGATTTATTCTTAAATAGAATCAGGATCCTGTTGTGCTGGATGAGCTGGTACTCCTAGTAGTATTGGCTGCTGAGTAGTTAAGCCTGTTCCATAATCAAGTTTACACAACAATCATCAGGTTTGGGGTTAATGCACACTTCCCCTCTGTCAGACTGGCAGGATCAGGTACCAGTAGTCTTTTTGATCTCTTTTCAGTCTAAGATACTTTCTAATACCCAGAGCAGTTGATTTCTGCTCACCCAAGGATGTTGGCAAGACTGTTGCTGTCCCTTTTCTCTCCCTGTCATGCACAGCTGAAGCTTTGAACCTTCTCTGGGCCAGTTATGGTTGGTGTGAGCTGTGCAGAGCCTGGCTGAGCAGAGATTTCGTGGTCAGTTCATGTGTGGAGTGGACTAAGCCAGTCTTGCCTCTGCTGTGTTCCTCACTGATAGTCAAGTCTTTGTCATTTAGGGAATTTAAAGTGTGTTTGACTGTAGGTTTTTATCAGCCTTCTCTAAGGAGGAGTCTGTGCTGAACTCTTCAGTCTGGAAGGGGAGTCTGGAGATGCTGTGTAGAGAAGAAATAATTGTTAAAATGGTTAGAAAGAACCACGTGTGATTTTTAAATCGTACTGACTTGTTCTGGCATTAAGTGTCATAACCCTTAGCTGAATTCATTCTTTGGTTGTATTTCCCCCCAGGCAAAGACTCTGCCCCCATCATCGTCTCTTCCCCAGCGAACACCACCGTGGTGGCTGGCGGGGACGTGACCCTGTCCTGCAATGCCACCGGCCTGCCCGCACCTCTGATCCGCTGGTACGACAGCAGAGGCCTTGTGCTCAGCCACCCCGCCCAGGGGCTTCATCCCAAACCTCAGGGGCCTCCTCCCACAGCAGGGACAGAGCCCTCCTGCCTCTCCGTGCCCCAGGTGGGCTGGGGTTCCCTGCGCCTCAGGAACGTGACCCCTGAGCGTGCCGGGGAGTTCCGCTGTGAAGCCGTCAACGAGCACGGCTCTGCCCTGTCCACTGCCTTCCTCACAGTCGGTAAGTTGAAGCCCCAAACTGCCCTCCTGGCTCCCTGATTTAGGTGAGAAATGCCTCAAAATAAGAAATGCGTGGCAGGTGGGTGGGGTGCAGTCTCAGGGAAAGGAAGCAGAGAAGTTTTAGTTGTCTTCAGTTCCTCCCTCCCACCTTAGGCAAAGGAGAAATGCTGTGTGCATTGCATGGACTTAGCATCTTATATGTGATAAAAACTATCTGAGAATGGTATTTTTTGTTTATTTCTTGAAATCGCTACTAGGAAAAGACAGTACTTACACTAAAGCAAGGTGGGAAAGAGCCTTTCCTCACATTGGAATATTATGTGACATTAATAACAGGTTTGAGCTCCCCCAAGTTCCCTTCACAAGAATTGAGATACAGATTTTTAGTTACATGGAGTTACTTAAGTTTCTCAGCTCTTTCAGCACCTTGCCTTAGTTAATTTAGCTGAATGCCAGGGAGATTTCAGGTCAGTGGGATTTAATATGTGGCCCCATATTTAAAGTTCTTTGGTTAGAGTTTAAAACTCCTGTAAATAACATGAAAAGATGCTTAAAAGTTCACTTAGGGGAAAAAAAGAAAGAAGAAACCTCAAGAAAGTGATCCCATCATGTAGTTTTATAAATCAGTTATTTTTGGACCTTGCTGAGTGGAAACACGAAACTAAATATCATCCCAAAATTCAGCCTGTGTTAAAGAGAAAAATCCCACTGCTTTGCCTCAGAATTTTATGGCAGTGAGTTCAATTCTAATGCTTTGTTTATTAACTTTTGCCGGTTTCTAATACGTTGTACTGGCTGCTGATTATGGTGCAGAGGGTGGTTAAGGCATTTGGTTTTGATATAAAAGTCCCTGAGGACTTTCTGGGAGCTGTTAGGGGTTTACAACAGCTCCCAGCCATGCCAAAGACATGCTCAGACACTCAGCTGTTTAATGAAGAATTCCTGCCAGGTAACACTTCTGAAGCACCTGAATGACTTCAGCTGGAATCCCAGTGCATGTCTTTGGTAGCAGGATCAGCTTAAGCACCTCTCAGCCTCAGTACCTGGCCCCGTAATTTGCCTTGTCCCAGCACACAGTAAGAGAGCGCATTTGGCTGAAAAATGTTATCTTTTTTTTTCCCTTCTGCTGGATCTGTTCCAGGCTGTGATTCATTGCATGGTCTTACAGCGGGCAGGACAACTTCAGCTGCCATCATAGTGAGAAACCACCAAAATGTAAAATGATGCCTCGGGATCCTGTACCCACGGCCCTCCCTTTTTTCAGTCTTTTTTAGACAGTTGTGGGGTTGGCCTGCATGGCAGGAGCTTCCCAGAGCTACTGAACACAAGGTTAAATCTCCAAAATAACTTCATCTGATGGAAATGATGGAGAAAAATACAATGCAGGCAGTCTGAGTAGCAGGAGAGGGAGTGAAAAACACAAGAAGGGGCATTTAGTCTACGCAGGTGGGTGTTTCAGGGGCGAACGGGCTGAAGTTGCTCCTACAGAAACCTTAGAGAAGCTTTGAGGAGTCCTAAGGTGATTTGAAACACTTGCCAGGTGTGGGTGTGTTGAGGTTTTCAGAGGGCTTTCCCAGCCTGTGCTGAGGTATTTGGAGAGCTGGCGAGCAGGGAGGATCCCCTGACCTGGTGGAAGGTGTCCCTGCCCATGGCAGCGGGGTGATACTGGATGGCCTTTAAGGTCCCTTCCAACTCAAATCATTCTAAGATTCTATGAATACATTCTTTTAATGCCCAAATTTGGGACATTCAGTCCTTCTCCGGTTGCTGGTGAGGTCAGGATTTTGGGTGTATGCAGCCTTTGGCCTGACCCAGCTCAGTGCTGCTGATGTTCCCAGTGGGATTGGGAAGCCAAAGAAGAAAAATCTCCATGGCTAAGGGGAAAGGGATGGCACTGAGAGCAGCCAAAAAAAGTTTCATAATGACACAGCAGCAGAGAGAAGGCTGATGTGCTGGGTTATATGGGTAGTAATTATCCCAGGAACTTTGCAAAAAGAGCTTAAAACTGAATTACTTAATGGGAATTGTTACCCGGGGGTTGTTTTCCAAAGCAAAAGTACAACAACTCGGCAGTTGTTGACGACTCCCCTCCCGCAGCAATAAACACAGCGCTGGCTGTGGGTCTGCTGTCACCAGCTGAAACCACAACTCATTCTCCACTCCAAGAGTCTGTGTCCCCAGTGCCAGCAGGCGTCAAACCAAATCGTGCCCACCCACATCCTCAGGGTCCACCACGGTGCTGAGGGCCTTCCACCTCCTCCCATTTGTTTCCAATATCAGGTCCTTCCCACTGCTCCACTGACAGCAGAAATACCCTTTATTTCAGGGATTGTTCTGGGAGTGTCTGGCATTTTAAGACCATCTGGCTTTGGGGACATCCTCCCCACGTTGTTCCCTTCTTCCTGTCACTGGATTTTGTGGCATTGCTAAAAAAAATGAGAAGAAACAAACAAGGAATGCTTGCCGGGAGCGTGTCTTCAATTTGAAAAGAGAACTTTCCTTCCCAGCTTTTTAAAAAGTGGCCAAAAATAGCAGCCACACTTGCTGCTGGTATTTTAATGGAGGTTTGAAGGAATCTGAGTCAGCCAGGCTAACACTGCCTAGGCTTTACATTACCAAGGAATTTGTTTGTTTTGTAAACCAAGTTCCCTTCATTCCCTTCCCCTTCCAGACCCCGGCACGTAACATAAACCTACACAAATCTGAAAGGACGGACAGGGCTCTGAACATCTGGCTGTCCCGCTGCTGCTGTGTGCAGCCTTGAGGAGCTGAGCTGCTTCCCAAACCTTTGCTTTGAGTACTGACGTTTTCTTGTCCTGGATAATCTCAGATGTCCAACCTGCCATCGTTTTCCTGCCTGGAATTCTGATGAGCCCTGCATCAGCCGAACAGGGCTTTTTTTTTGTGTTGTGGCCTCTTTTAGACTAATACAGTATAGATTTTTTTTCTTCATACCAGCAAAAGTAAATAGGATGGAGGAGGCTGGAGAAGGATTTCTAGAAATGCGTTGGTATTAAATTGCATGTAGATCTTCCTGTAAACTGAGTTTCTTCTCAGCATAAATTTTCAGATGAAGTAGTTGAGTTGTGCAGCTTTCAAAGCTTCTCTAAATTACAGCTAAAACCTCAGAAACTGGGGTAGGAGAATATCATCTTGTGTGCATGCCAGTGCAGGCCATGAGAAGTTCCTTGTACAACAGCATACAAATTACTTTGTTTGTCTCACAAATTTAGCTATATACTTATTTCTTTTAGCATGCATTGCCATGACTTAATTTAGTGGAGATACAGTCAAACTGTGCCTGTAGACCTTGAGTTTCAGGTTTTCACTCTTTGTTACTGTGAAAAAAACACCAAACCAAATAAAACAAACCAAACCCCACTGCTGTGCCCTGAAAAAACACCCAGGCCGCAGCTTGGCACCAGGCTCAGATCTGTGTGGGCACCTCTAGACCTGGCGTTTTGCAGCAGGGCTTGTTTGGAAATGTCACTCTGAAATGATTTAGTGTCCCCTCGGCGCGGGGCGAACGTACGTCATCGTGGGGATGTAACCAGACCCTCCCTTTGCAGTTCCTCCAGCAACTGGCACGAGAGCAGGAGAAACAGCTCCTCTGGAGCTTGCCCAGAGCGATGAGAGCGGCGGTGATTTTGGTGCAGAAATGGCGTTTTCGAGCTCGCCTTCAACAAAATCGCCTCTGGATGCAGCCGCGATGGAAAAAGCGTCGAGCGCGGCCGCCCCGCCCGAGGCCCCCATCATCCTGAGCCCCCCGCAGACGCCGAAGCCGGACACCTACAGCCTGGTGTGGCGGCCGGGCCGCGCCGGGGGCCTGCCCATCAACGCCTACTTTGTCAAATACCGCAAGGTACCGTCCCCAGTCCCCCGGGCGGGGACACGGCGCAGTTTCTGTGATTCCTCAAGGAACCAGCAGTGCTGGTGTTAACCAGGACATGGGCTCAGGCCAGAGAGAATACAGCAGGTAGTTGAAGCACAACGTTCCTGTGCCCACACAGCCTGTTTGAGGGATGGCTGACGTTGTCACAAATACACTGCTCTGTCTAGTTTTAAGTGAGATTTATCCAGGCTTTTCTGTCCTTTATGGTGTCATTATGGGGGACGGGGCTCCAGGGCATGTTGTGTGCAACGTCAGCGGGGTTAAAAATGCATTTTGTGAGCAAGCTTGAATCTGTGTGTGAGAGCAGAAGGGAAGCTGGGTTTTGCCTTAGTACGTCACCGAGTTTGCTGCTCCGCATCCCAAAGGGACTCAATTAAACTGAACTTATCGAATATGAAGGTGAACTAAAATTTGCGGGGCAGTACCTAGTATGGCATTAAAAATGGTGTGTCAACACCGAGCTCTTTTGCTTAACATCACATGCTGGGATTCCTGGGGTCTGTTGTGCAGAACCAGGAGTTGGACTCCATGATCCTTGTGGGCCAGCTCAGGAGATTCTGTGATTCTAAAATCAGAACCAAGCAAAGCCTGCATCTGTTCTTCCAAGCAAACCAGTTTTCTGCGTGGCAAAGCTGTTTGATTTATTTTTCATAAGCTTTTTAATCCTCTACATCCTGATCTTGTCTTAGCCTGGAGGGAATGCTTAGATTTTTGACCTGTTGGTTCCTGAAAACCAAGTGCCAGAGTTTGTTGGTGATAATTTCTCATCCAAAGGCGGTTGGTTCACATAAGCCCTGGAAGCTCTGAATGCTTTTTTGACCTTTTTGGTGCTTTCCCTTCTCTCACACCAATCCTTTCCACATTAAATGTGCTCACTCATGCGTTTCTCAGCAGTGAGTTTATCCTTGTTTTTAGGGTGGTGCTGTCTTTGTGTCATTAAATTATTTTATTGATTTCCCTCTTTTAATAGAGGAAAAAAAAAGTTGGGGGAATAAAAGCCTTGGAGTGGTTGCTGTAGAAGAAAATAGTTAACAAAGACCTCTGGCATAACCTTTGATAATCCACAGCGTTTAGATCTGCCTCCAATGTTTTATTAAAGTCTTATATTGTTTAGTAGTTTATTTTTGGTGGAATCTTTGTCTTTTCCTTTGGGATTTGGGGTAATGTTTTCCTGCAAAGGTCAAGCATTAAGAGACTACCCAGAATGTCTTTCTTTTCTTTAACGGAGCTGGTGCTTTCACTGCTAAGTTAAAAAGTGGTTTTGTTTGAAAAAAAAGGAAACATGCATTGATAAACCCAAATCTTTGGTCTCCCTGCTGACTTTTTTCCCAGCTTTACAGAGTCACTAAGACATACTTTTTGCCAATAAATATTTTAAAATGCTGAAGTACAGGGAAAGCTGGGCTAGTACAGGGAAAATCTCCTTCTCATTAGGGTCCAGCCCTTTAGTAGCACACGGCTGAAGGCCGACTGAAAATCATTTGGCCTCTTGCAGCTTTAGCCACGAGTGAAAATGAAAAAACAAAAAAGGTCAAAACCAAGCGCGTGTATGTGCGTGGAGAGAGAGAAAGTTAAGTTTATCCAAGGAGTGCTGTGAAAGCGGGTGCAAAGCGAGGTGTGAGCACTCCCTGGTTCCGAGCAGCCCCGTGCTGACGGGTTTCTCCCTGTGTGTGCAGCTGGAGGACGGCGTGAGCGCGGCGGGCGGCTGGCACACGGTGCGGGTGCCCGGCAGCGAGAACGAGCTGCGCCTCACCGAGCTGGAGCCCTCCAGCCTCTACGAAGTGCTGATGGTGGCCAGGAGCGCCGCCGGCGAGGGCCAGCCGGCCATGCTGACGTTCCGCACCAGCAAGGGTAGGTGCAGCACAATGTGCCCTGTGTCCCGGCCTTCCAGAGACATTTATTTAATGACATCAGTCGTTTAATGGCATCTGCTAAGCCATATGTGAAATATTCTGCAGTTTATTTGCTAAAGAACAGCCTCTAATAGCTGAAATTGCTGTAGGGCAAACTTCCCTGAGCGTGAGGCTGTTGGTAAGTAGAAGCTATTAAAAGCTTGATAATATTAGTTTTGGGGTGATTGTTAAAATTTGCACTGTGAGGTTCCTCTTGCTTTAAGGACCGACCAAAGTCGGGAGAAGCCTGTCCTTGCTGAGGTTCTTCAGAAAATCCCAGAAGAAACTCTGCACCATTGAGTTTTCATGTATCAACAAAGCTGCTCCTGGTTTGCTTTGCAGACACCTCAGCAACAATCTGCTTACCACGAGCCAGATGTTCCGATAGTTGTGTGCAGACAGCAACAAGCACAACGTTCCTAATCAAAGCATTTTTTTCTTTCAAGCTTGGACGCTGGTGCCTGTGCTCTTTAGCACACAAACAAGTAGATATTTTTCATACTACTGTCCAAGAATGGCTTTTAAGTAACAGAGTGCAGGCTGAGATGGGATATTTGGAATAAATTCTTCCCTGTGTGGGTGGGAAGGCCCTGGCACAGCGTGCCCAGAGAAGCTGTGGCTGCTCTGTCCCTGGAAATGTCCAAAGCCAGGTCAGACAGGGCTTGGAGCAACCTGGGATAGTGGAAGGTGTTCCTGCCCATGGCAGGGGGTGGAACGGGATGAGCTTGAAATTCCCTTCTAGCTCAAACCCTTCTGTGATTCTAAGAAGGACAGGATAGCTTAAAATTTTATTAAGACTTACACAAAGAAACCTCTAACACAGGAGTCCTTCTCCTGCTCCCCCTTCATAGACTGTTGTCCTACCACAAGGCCAAACACCATTTTGAGGGGCCACAGTCATCCCCAGCCTGTTCTCAGCCATCCCCTTCCTTGCACAGACCCTCAAAGAACGAGCCTGAGGAGGATTCTCCATAGAAAACCCCACACTTACCTGGTTTTTTGCCCTACACCTCCTCCCTTTATCATCACAGGCTGCGCATTCCTCCACCCCACCTTCCTCCATGAGTCAGGTTACCCTAGGGTATTGTATCAAACTGTGGCAAAATCCCATTCCACCCATACTTTTCCATAAAAGACATCGTGGTGTTCATACTCACGTTCCTCTTACTACCAACCCTCTCAACTTACTGGGGGACGGAGAAAACTTCACACCAGCAAAGCCTCTTGTCACAGCCCATCATATTAAACCCGGATGCTGCTTCCTGTTCACTGTCCTGTGCTCAATCCCTGCCAAACTTGGAGAAGTCAGTACTGCCACCCCTACTGCCACAGGTCAGAAGCCCTCAGCCTGGTGTACTGGCTCCAGCTGCTTCCACAGCATTTTTACTCTTTCTATAGACATGGATTTCAGTGTGTAATTTTCCCCACCTGGTGATGATGTGATGAGCATCACTAAGCACTGTGGATGTCAGTACTGCAGATGGGCAGTCACTCACCCACAGCCGAGTCCCTGGGCTAGTGTGGGAAATCTTTCTTGCTCTCCCAGAGAAACTCCCTGATTGCTATCCTGACTGTTCAGCCTGGGATTTGGAGCCAGGGCAGCACTGTAGTGAACAGAGTGAGCATATAGTGAGCACTGACAAACAGCATTTCCTTACACAGGCCCCACACTGATGTACTGTCTGTCAAATCTTCTTAGAAAGAACATCGTCCTCGAAAAACACGCAGGCTCCATCTCCACCCGTAGGAATCCCTAAACATCCCATTGTTCCTGAAGGCACAAATAATTTCGGTGTCATCCTTCCGGACCTGTCTCGCCACAGTGGAGGTAGGAGCGTGGATGGTTTGCGATTCGGGTGCTAAAAGTTGTGTTGCAAAGAGCTGCATCTGAGTTAACCTGTGTTTATTATTGCTCCAGGTGCTTGTATTGCCTCCTCTATTTCCTGTTTATTCTGAGGTTGCCCTGTTACATAGGATATTTCCAAGGATGCTGCTGCCTGCATGTGTGGCTCTCAAAAAACAAAAGAATTTTCACTTACAACCCATGGTCTTGCTGCTCGTTTTTAAACCCGCGGTTTCTGTTTGCTAAATACTCTGGTTTTCTCTTTCCTTCCACTGAGAAAGAGCCAGAGGAAGAGAGGAAAATGGGAAATGGCTGTGTCAGAGCTTTAAGTTCTCAAAGTGCATGGTATCTGTTCTGAGTGTTTTCCTGTGGCTTCCCAGGGATAGGCTTATTTCTGATGGTGACGAGATACAAGCACTTCCCAATAAGTGTGACATTTGGCCTGGTTTCCAGTGAAAAGAGCACCCCCCCCTCAGCCTTTGAACTCCTTGGCCTCGTTCAGGCAGATTTACTCAGGGGCTGAGATCTCAAAGGTATCTAAAATTTGGGGTAAAGCCAAAGGTGAGTGGAGAGGTTTAATAACACAGGCGAGGAGCTGAGCGTTGCATGCTTGTGGCAGAACTGAATGTCAGAGGAACCTTACTTGTGCCTGGCTGCAAATGCTCAGCTGCTTCATGCCCCAGAGCTGCCAACCTCCTGCTCCTTGCTCCAGTCCTCTCCTCAGCACCAGCTCCGTGTTCATGAATCCAGGCTGGTTTAATAAAGCCTCCCAGCTCTTACAACCAGATTTACTAACACCCCTCTTTCCCTTCTCTCTGTCCTGCTGCTGCCTGTAACTTCAGTGAGTTCCGTAAGTATATCCTGGTGCATGCTTTGTTCACTCTTCCTTCTCATTTCTCCAGCACTCGTTAATGTGGATGGGTTGAAGTTTCATTGGGTCTGGGGGAATTTTGGGGACTTGCAATTAATAGCCATGTTTTTCCTGTTCACTTAGTATATGTGTCTGTTGCCATGTAGAAATGGTTGGAGTAGTGCAATACCATATAATTTTTAAATATTATATCGATAAGATAATCAATTCCTCTGTTGTCTGCTCATCATCCATCCTTTCCAGCAGAGTCAGGGCAGCGGTGATTTCAGGAGGATTTAAGATTCTCCTTGCTAATACGCAAAATCCAACATAATCATCAGCAACGAGTCTAATCTGTTGTTACTGAAAATTAAGTTCCAGCTGACTCTAATCCTCTCGTAACCGAATTTCCCATTTCAGTTCCAGAAGCTCCCGACCGACCCACGATATCCACGGCATCAGAATCATCTGTCTACGTCACGTGGATCCCCCGCGCCAACGGGGGCTCCCCCATCACTGCCTTCAAAGTGGAGTACAAACGCCTGGGTCGCAGCAGCGACTGGCTCGTCGCCGCTGGCAACATCTCTCCTTCCAAGCTGTCTGTGGAAGTTCGGAACTTGGAGCCCGGTATTAGAAACGATCTTTCATTACTGCAGCTCTTAGGTTTTTTTTGTTTTAACTTCTGCTTGGATTACCCCGTTTCTGCTCAATTAGGTTTGGGTTTTGTGTATGGCCTAGGAGCTCGTTACATGAATTCAAGTTGATTTCTGGCTTTCCAAGTGGAAAAAACCCCACCATAATTTAATACTTGTTCATGTGGAGAGGAAGGTTGTGTATCACTGCTATTTTTAACTTAATTGTCCTTCTAGTGAACACTCAGAATGTGGAGAAAAATGCATTAATGGAAAAATGTCTGTCCTGACTTCTTCCAGTGTCCAGCCCTGAAAACTCAGGCAAAAAGCACAAGAGAAGAGGGAGTGGGTGGTGATAGGGATCCTTTGAAGCATCTTCTCAGTGCCCACCAGTGTAGGGACTTCCTGAGCTGATGGAGGCATCTCCATCTATGTATACAACAGCCTTTGGATTTTCCTTGAGTGACTTCTAGAAGATGTTTATGTCTCCACATCAGTCTGTGGCAAGGACTCCTCTGCTTTTTCTAACTGGATGTTGTGCAAAAAGTACTTCCTAATCCGTTTAGTCTCTCCTTGAATCCTCTTTCTAGCGCTTGTTTTGCTACAAGGGCTTCTTTCTTCCATTCTTTCCCTTAAAAGGAGAAATGTATAGGTTCCGAGTGATCGCAGTGAACAACTACGGGGAGAGCCCCCGGAGCGCCGCGTCGCGCCCGTACCAAGTGGCCGGATTCACCAGCCGCTTCTCCAGCCGGCCCATCGCCGGACCGCACATCGCCTACACCGAAGCCATCAGTGACACTCAGATCATGCTGAAGTGGACGGTGGGTATAACAGTCTCCTGTTCTGCTCTTCCCTGTACAGTTTGTACTGCTGGGGCTGTTCAAAGTTGAGGATTAAGAGCTGTTTGCAGAGTGGTGAGTGGTGGTTTTCCTCCCCCTGAGACCTGGAGATGATCGTGTTCCTAGGACGGGGCTGAGACACTTCATGTCCGTATGGCAGAACTGGAGGAGTTAATGGGACATGTGCCTCTCGAGCCCTTTGCCCCCATTTCCAGACCCTTTTTCCTGCTCGGAGGCAGCCCTGTCAGTTGTCTGTTGCCTTCTGCACCATCTCCCGGCTTCCCTCCACCCCACTCCCCTTCCAGCTCCCCGGGGATCCCGCACACCCCTCCTCGGGTTACGCCAGATGTGCCCAACCGGCAGCTCCAGTGAGGGACTGCAGCCGCCCCAGTCCACCTGCTCTGGCACAGACATATCAGAGGCACCAGTGGGCTTAACTCTGTCCCAAGCCCTGTTCATGCCATGAGTTGTGAGTTGGCTCCGTTTCCTGCAATTCCTGCTGCTTTTGTCAATCCAGGCTGGGGTGGCTGGGAGCGTGTTTCAAACCCACCGTCTTCCCTCACATCCAGTGGAGGTTTCATGTTAGAGAAACATTTTCCTTTCCCCTGTTACCTCGTCTATTGTAAACAAGTACTTTAAAGTCCTTATTGAAACCCACAGAAATTCTTTGCTCTTGTTTTGAAATCTAACCCCCTGGTATACTTTGGAGGATTTAATGTGTAGAGTTCCCAGTGTTAGTTTGCTCTGCTAGCTCAGCCTTAAGAGATGTTAAGGATAATAAACTTAAAATAACCTCTAGTTCCTCAGGAGGCTGCATAACTTAAAGTAAAAGATTCTTGAGCTGATTTTTAGAGTGACCTTAACTCTTTCTGAAGAGTTTTATGGTTTTAACTTTTCCATTTCCATTAATCATGTAGATTTTCAGGCTGTGCATGGTCAAACCCTAATTGAGAGTTTGGGAAGTGATGTGGGAGAAAAGTGTCGGCCCAAGCTCAGTCTCGTCCCCATCCTACTCTCTGGCTACTCCAAGGAGTTCAGTCACCCTTGCTTGCACAACCTTATTAAAAATATTCTTATTTCCAGAGGATGAGATACTCGGTGATGACAACTCACCGGGACTCAGTTAAAATTTTTCTCCTGTCATGCAGTCTTTTAAAATTCTTTTGTAGTACATCACATCGAGCAACAACAACACGCCCATCCAAGGATTTTACATCTATTACCGGCCTACGGACAGCGACAACGACAGCGACTACAAGCGGGATATCGTGGACGGTACGGAGCCGGGCGCGCGCGCTTGGAGCGCTGCTCAAGGGGAAGGACACCCTGTAGCCGTGGTGGCTGTGTTTATCTGAAATCTAAACTGCTTTTCCCAAGCGAAGTCATGACAATATATCTCACAGAAGGAGCTATCTCAACCACCTAACGTCAGGTTTTGCCCACACATGAGCTGGTTTCTTCCTTCTGAAGCCTCTTTGACATGGAAGCTTGAGAAGTAAATGCTGGGTTTAAGTTTGGCTTGTTAGACAGCTGCACATCCTTAATGAAGGTCTATTTAAACTGGTGTAGCTTCAAGTTGTATAAAGAGAAAGCAGTGTAAATGAGGTTTAACCCAGGATAAAAACATCTGAGTTACAGGCTGTACTAACAACTACCTGGCTTTTAAAATTATTTATACCAGCATGGACTTTCTAAGCTGGTAGTACCTTGTTTGTAATTGCCCTTCTCTCCTCTTACCTCGCCTAATCACTTCTCCTGCTATAAGGAAGTTGCTTTTAGCCTCAAGTGCTGTAGCACTCTGCAAATGCAGGTATGTTTGTGCTTCATTTTGCCTTTTAATCAAGTTATTTTTTTTCCCCTGTGCACATTAGATCATAATTTTCCTGGAAGAAGTTATTAGATAATGTCTATATTAGTCCAGAAGTGGAAAACCCTTTTAAAAATATTTTATTTAATGTCCTTATTGCTTGGGCTGAGCAAATGCAGTGATCTCATTCTGGCCCGATGACGTTAATTATTTTTTTCCCCCTCATTTATTCAGTTACAAGAGGAGTGGGCCTTTATTTTGAAAATTTTCCCCTGCCAGACAATACTGCACATAGTACTTTGATGCATGACATAAGCTTTTGCACACTATAAAGCTATTAAAGATCCAGAGTTTGAGCTCAGAGGCTTTAAGGAACCTTATGCAGGCTGCACCTTCATCTGCAAATGTATTTTAGCCTTTGCTAGACAGAACTGGTGTGTTTATAAATCTTATACACTGAGCAGTTAGTTGTTTAAGTGGGCTCCACTGTGCTGTGAAATTAGCTTGTTTCGGGTTTTTTTTCCGAGCGTGTGTGTATTGAACTCTTTGTGGCAGTCTGAAACCATTAGCAGCTGCTCCGCTCTGCCAGAGCCTGCAACAGAAATCACTTGGTGGAAAGATTTAAACTTCAACTTTTCTTTACTGTGCTCCCCTAAATTAGCTTTTCAGGAGGGAAAAAAAAGGAGAGAGAACTATTTTCAATTAAGTTGTGATTGGAAGCACTTGATGTGAAATATGTAGAGGAACATATGACTTAAGGTATTTTTGCCATAAATCACTTGTTCTCCACTTTTTTCCCCCTCTGTTACCTTTGAATTAATCTGGTTTTTGACAGGGAATTTTATCTTGAAATGACTGCATGAGTTGTGGAAAAAGTGTTGTGATGCCTGTGCTAGCTAAGTGCTTGCCGCAGGCTTTCCTCACCGCTTCCTGTTAAGTCTTGTCTTTCGAGACATTCAAAACTCTGCAGAAACCTTTTTTTTTTCCTTATAAATGCCGCTACAGGCAAAATCAGATTTTATTTGAAGGAAAAAAACAAGCAAAAAGCTTGACTCTGATGGCTCCCCGGTATCTCTCAGCCGCTTTAAGCAAGAGCAAAAAAATCACCCCTGTCCTGCATTTTTCTGTTTCTGGTCTGAATTTCTCTGTTTCGAGGATCCTGGAGATTGAATTTTAAATGTAAATGCAGTCTGATGTCAGTTGTTTAAATGTTTTCCCTTGCTAATGGTGCACGAAGAGGACAGTTAAAGTGCCTGTACTGATTCCAGTTCCACTAATGGTTTGAAGCGGAAACCTAAAACCTGGTGTAGTAATTACCGAAAGGAATGCTTGGGGGTGGGGGCGCCGGGAAAAGCGAGTCTGAATCTTGGGAAAACGTGCGATTTAGGGAAAGGCGGTTCCAGCTTCAGCCAGGGCTTGTCCACCCTCACTGGGACGTGCAGCAGGCCGGAGCTGGACACGGACCTCGTCCAGAGGGGCCCTCCTGGGTATCCCCCACCCTGCTGGGGCCGGGCAGAGAGTCTGGAGCTGGGCTGGGGTCCCGGAGGAGTTTGAGCAGCGTCACGGTGACAGCCCCTGCCCGCCGAGCACGCCCGAGTCTTTTTATTAATGCTTAAATCAGTAGGTGGTAGACAGTTCCTTAGAAACAGTGGAAACAGTTCAAGGTGGTATTTTCCAAGAGGGATTAAGAGCACTCAAACAGTTAATTAAACTCCTTAA
>VZTE01000418.1:55144-70028 GCA_013397775.1 Eulacestoma nigropectus | reverse complement strand
AAAAAAAAAAAAAAAAAGGGTCCCTGTTTAGTAAAATTTGTCACAAGCCCGTGAAAGTGAAAACTGGGAGTGATTTATCCTGAAGTGCTCAGTACTTCAGGAGGGTGTCTAAAAGAAATGCTGGCCGGGGGCCAGACATGACAAAACCGTCCTATTAGAGAAGATTGCTTGGCTTGGGCTCGGGCTCAGGCTCCACAGGGGCAGTGGCACCGGGACAGCCTTGCTGCATTCCCAGGATGGTTCATAAAATGCACGCTCAATTATTTGCGGTTTCGGCCAAAGTGAACAACCCAGATGTGTCCTTCCTGCGCGACAGCGATGGCTGCAGCGGTACCTCGCACCTCGAGGGCAGCAGGCTGCACAAAAGTCTGCTCACAGCCAAGTTCTTCCCTTGTCCCAAGCTTTCTGTGCCACTTTTCCTTGTTATTTGCCCAGTGTACTGTAAATAGTCAGCATAATCCACCCTAAACCCATCCCTTTGGCAGTTCCACGTTTAGGGTGCACAGGGTTGCTGTAGAATTTAAATGCACGTGTGTGGGCACTTGGATGTCTGGGTTTTGAGTTTAGTGAGTTCTGGCTTTTGTAGAGAAAGACTTTCTTTAAAAAATCAATTGAAAATACTGAAAAAACCCTCACTTTATTCATTAAAAGGTCCTTCTAATAATCAATTTCACAAGATAATGCAAGTCTCAGAGAATCATGGAATAACCTGGGTCAGAAGGGACCTTAAAGATCATCTAGTTCCAACCCTCTGCCATGAGCAGGGATGCCGCTCGTGGACCATGGTTTCAGCTAAGTCCATAAGCTGTTACTAAAGATTTTTGTGCTAACAAGACAAGCTGCAGTGCCCCTGCATTTGGTAGAGAAGGACCCTGCGATGCACTCGTCCCTAATTCTGGCTCCTGTGAGTAATTGAGCTGTGGTCAGTTTACTTTTTCTCCCCCCAACAGGTACAAAGCAGTGGCACCTGATAAATCACCTGCAGCCTGAAACTTCTTACGACATTAAGATGCAGTGCTATAACGAGGGGGGGGAGAGCGAGTACAGCAACGTGATGATCTGCGAGACCAAAGGTGAGGCTGCGGGGCCGAGCCGAGGTGGCGTTTGGGATGTGGAAGATCCACTGGGGGAGCTTTTTGTGCAGCACAAAAGTCAGCTGCGATGATGACCATAATTTTCTGGAATGTTTCGGAAGATTGTTTTGTCTTCTGAAGCTGGGATTGTTTTGAACATATGGAAAGTGATCTGTTGCACTCCTGAGGCTCTCAGCAGAGCTCTGCAGCTTTGCCTGCTCTCAGAGATAGTGCTGCTGCCTCTGCAGTGCTGATGGCCTCTGCTTAGGAGACAACCATGCGCCTGAAGATGACAGAATTGATTTGTACGTGTTTTATGTCTTCAGGGTTCTGTGACACATTGTATAAGTGCAGACCACAGCAATTGATGGCTGTGTTGGCTGCCTCCATCCCTAATCCTGCATGCCTCTGGCACAAAGTTTGTACTGTTCTCGGGAAGTGTCAGATATGGCAGTCACATTTATTTTGCGAAGAATTCCTGTCTCCTTTAATCTCTAAAACCAAGTAAGGCTGTAAAGGGAATATACAGACAGTAAACTTCAAATGCAGTGCTATGAAAAAATGCTTGAAAAAAAAAAAAAGAAAAAAGCCCTCTGGGAGCGGAAGCATCAAAATTCAGCAAAGTGAGTAGTGAAACCTTTGAAGGAAGGAGTAGGAGCTGCAGGGCTTCAAGGCTGCACACACAGTTGTTCTCCCTCCTGCAAGGAATATAACTTTTTTCTCTAATTTTAAAATGGGCAAGATGTAATCTGTCATTCACACTGCCTCTTCCATAAAATTTATCTCCCCCAGGCTTATAAGGGTGATCCAGCTTATCCAACATACCTGCATGGAGGTGCTTGTGTCTCTCTGACCAGCTTCACTCCTAAGCCAGGCATCCCTTTTAGGTTTTTAGTGTCAAATGAAATAAATCTGAACTGTGGTGTACTGGAAACTAATGTAAATGCAGTTCCTGGGTTAAACTAGCATCTCATTTTCAGTGATTTTCTGTTCATCTCTTGGTTGATTTTCAACTGTGTGGTTTGGAAAGGGGGTTAGCAGGGTTCACATCAGATAAGAGTAGGTCACCTGGCAGAGCCTGGGCAAGAGAAATGCATGTTGTGGTTTTTCCTGACCTCAGAAGTGGAAAGATTTGCTCTCTTTCAAGTTGAGAGTTCGAGCAGTTGCAGCCTGGGTACCTCGAGCGGCTCGTTAAAGTTCCAGTGACCTCAAAGAGCGGGTGAGCAGGTGGGATAATAACCATCTTCCAAGGCAAATAGTTATTACCCAATAGGAGCTGACGTTCTCATTGTAGGCTTTATGTTGACTTGGAAGCTTTCTTTGTGAGGCATTGGGACTCAGACTCAGCAGTAATTATTTTCATTTCATAATGAAAAAACACGTTTAGAAAATGCATTTAGAGGATGTACACGTACTTGTCTCTGCTCATCCAGTGAAACGCACGCCGGGAGCATCTGAATATCCAGTGAAAGACCTGAGCACGCCACCGAACCCCCCCGAGCGGGCCGGGGGCAGCGGGGCCGCGCCCGCCAGCGGCCCCGTGCGCAGCAGTGACATGCTGTACCTGATCGTGGGCTGTGTCCTGGGCGTCATGGTCCTCATCCTCATCGTCTTCATTGCCATGTGCCTGTGGAAGAACCGGCAGCAGAACGCCATGCAGAGTGAGTGGGGGTTGGTTCCCTTTCCAGAGTAAAATTAGGAACGTCCGTGCTGCATTTTATGGATGCGAAGCAGTTTCCTGTTAGGAGCCAGCTGGCATTTCTGTAGAGACTTGTACTTCAGGTGTGCCTTAGGTGCAGACTTGGGTTTTTAAGAGCAGCAATGTCTCGATTTCTTCGCACTGATGCTCCCTATCCTGATGTGTCCCTGGAGGATTGTGCTGCAATTTTACCCAGAGGATGGTGTGGGAAAGGCCTGGGCAAAGTTTCTGCAGTTTGTGTTTAAGCCCCTGCATAGGTCTCTGATGATTGCAGAGGCAGAATGTGTGTAATCGTAAGCACTTGTTGAAATGTGGAGAGTTAAACCCTGGATCTCTCCTTTTCTGGAGTGCATCTGGAAAGAAAGAGGACTTGCACCTCTAGGACAAGTCCCTTGTTACCTCTCAGTCCCTGCACAATGAGATGGCATTGAATGGCCAAGTCTTCCAGAGAGGTGTTAATACGGAAAACCTGTTCATTAGCGAGCGGGAGCTTTGCAAGGTGCTCTGCATCCACCAACAACCTGGAGCCAGCAGAATCTCTGCACTGGCCTTTTCTGCTCCTTGTACATAAATCAACCTTGCTCTTGCCAGGGCCTGTGGTTACTTTTAAATGCTCTTACTCTCCTACAGAGAGAAATGAAACAAAACTTCTCGCAAGATCAGATAGTGTCTTCACCTGCAGCCCAGAGAGATCTTCTGGAAGCAGCTTATAGCAGATACAGCAGAGGGGCTGTTGATAATACAAAAGGCCTGGTTTTAGGATGCTCTTGTAGTGATTGACATCAGCCAAGTCCTTCCAGACCAACATTTCTGGTCTGCTCTCCAGGATGTGTCTGTTTTCCATGTCTGCATTTGTATGCTAAGCACTTGGGTATCAGAGTTAGTTCACAAAAGCTGGAGAAAGAAAAAAGTTTTATTTTTTAGGGATGCTTGTTTAGCTTCTCATTTAGCACTAAAAGTGCTTTCAGTAATAATGTCTTTTGCAGAATACGACCCTCCTGGCTATCTCTACCAAGGGGCAGATATCAGCGGGCAAATGATTGAGTACACGACCTTACCAGGGACGAGCCGGGTCAATGGCAGCATCCACGGGAACTTCCTCAGCAATGGCCTCAGCAACGGCTGTCCCCACGTCCATCATAAAGTTGCCAATGGTGTCAATGGGATCATGAGCGGAGGAGGAGCAGGACTGTACCCAGGGCACACCAATTCCCTGTCCAGAACACATGTGGACTATGAACATCCCCATCACCTCGTGAATGTAAGGTCCTACACCGGGTGGGAGGCTCAGCCCAGACCTTGGGGTTTGTTCAGGGGCTGTGGAAGCAGACTTAATTCGGGTGGGGGAATACTCATCCGTTGATAACAGCCAGTTCGACTGAATTCCTTATCCCAGAGGAAGCAACTGGGCTGATATTTGTGATACAGACATCATGGTTTTCATTTGAGAATATCAGATGACAGCAAGAATTCCACTTACTCTGGGAAATCTGCCTCTACCCTCCTCCTAACAGCATGTAAGCTCTGAGAATGCCTCAGTGCTGGGCTGAGATACTTTACTTGTACATATGGTATTTCTCAATCTCCAAGTTAAATACATTTAATTATAGCTGCTTATTCTGCAGCTTTATGGATCACCCGTTTTTCCCCCACCTGTTTCAGATCTGTAACTCTGAGCAATGCTATTAATTATGGCAAAGCACGAATGGCGCAGGAGGTTCCATGGAATGAAGTGCCCCATACATCTTGAACTGCAGCAGCACAGTAACACTGCTTTTTTTTTTTTTTTTCAGTCCCCTGTTTGTGACTGTTGAGACAGGCTCGGTTTTTGTTTTGAAATTGAAAATAAAATTAAAAACTAATTTCAGTCTGCGACCCAGCCTTTGTATGCTGTGGAAAAATACTTCATTTGCTGAAACGTGTCCTGTTTCCAAGAGAGAATAATGATTTCATTATTGTCTATGGAAACAGATGGCTTGCATTCAGACTTACTAAACTTACTCAAAACTGTGAACATTGCCCAGGAAAACTGAAAGAAAAAGTTCAAAAGTCTGAATAACCCATGCTGTTTCTGGAGAAAAAACCGGGTCTATTGTTTGTGTTGGTAATTGAGCACAAGCACTTCATTTTATTGAACAACAAATTAGCACTTGCACAGTAGTTGCCACTTCAGTTCCCTCCAGTATGAGCCCAGACCAGTCAGTTCTTCACCCCATTCTGTCCTTGGCCTACCCGTGTAGCAAGAAGTGCCCACTTTTGGTTGTTTTCAAGATCAACTGAGACCCAAACTGGGGTTTTTTGACCTGTCCAACCTCCTAGTGGGTGAAACTCTCCAAAGTCTCCAAGCCCTCAGGGAGGGAACATTTGCAGTGCTCAAAAGCTCACCTGGGAGAAAGCCCAGGTGATGTTTTGTCCCTCCTATTTTTATTTTTTGGGGGGAAAGAAGGAAATACACGTGTGATGACACAGGTCTTGGAGCTCCTCTGTGCCGTGAGGTGTCCACCCAATGCCGCTGTCTTGCTGGGAACAGGTGACGGGGTTGAGTTTTTCTTTCCCCACTCCACGTTGTGGAAAGTTTGAGTCACACGATGTCACACGATCTCTGCCCGTGGAGAAGGGCTGGGACTGGCACGTGGGTGAGGCTATGCAGAGGAACAGGATGTTCTGATCCTCGTTAGGTCGCTCTTTATTGTTTCAATGATTGGGCTAAATGAGGAAGGGAGAAACTGGCCAGGATGGCAATCAAGACTAATTAGGCATTTCCTCAGTGCTCCCTATCCCTCAAAAACTTCAGGATAAGCTCTGTTTTTGCAAAAATAGGGGTTGCTAGAAGTTCCCTACCACTTGAACTGCCAAAAGCCAGGTGAGCATTCCCAGCCTGGCTCCCTCCTGGAGCCCGGCATGGAAGCCTGGCTCTGCAATTGGAGGGGCTCCCGCATCACTGTCTGCCTGGTCCCTAACAATGAGGTATGTGTTAATCTGGGCATTTCAACTGGCTTGTAATGGCCCCGTTAGCCAAAACCAACAACACAAAATCCCTCTCACCCGGAGTCATTGCTGGCTGAGGAATTACCCCATCTGTGCAAATATGAAACAGTTCAAAAATCAGAGTAGTGAAGTAAACTGATCTAATCGGAGTAATTACAGGAAGGTGGGATGGGTTTGTATGTGACATCAGCCCTCCAAATTTAATCTTCTGTCTCCCTAAACAAGCCTTGTGTGCTAATGAACAGCAGTTCACTTTCGTGTCTGTCATCAGCGTTAAAAATAAATGTATTTACAGTGTGTTTATTAAATTAAACCTCAGCATATTAAGCTGAAAACAGACCAGGGAAATGACCACATACTTGTCTAAGCTGCAGTTATTTACTTTTCCCTGACACACACACTGGCAAAGCCCTCCCCTGGCCTTTGGACAATTGCTCAGTGTTGCCATGCCATGTACAGCCCGGAGCAGGGCATCAGTGACATGATCGGAGTGGGGAAACTGAGTCAAAGAGCTCTTGGCTGTTCAAACAGTGATTTGATTTCTGATTATTTGTTATTAATCCTTCCTGCTGCAGAGTGGTGGGATGTACACGACAGTGCCGCAGGCTGACCCCTCGGAGTGCATCAGCTGCCGGAATTGTCGGAACAATAACAGGTGAGGAGTAACCTGCACGAAGGCAGAACCTGCCCGGAGAGCAGCCCTCGCTCTGTGTGCTGGGGTGGAGCTGGGGCTGGCAAAAGCTGAGAGCTGGAGTCCTGGCTGGCACGAGGAGCTCCTTGGAGGACCTGGAGAGCAGTTGAGGATTGTCCGTAGGATAGAATAAAACAAGTTGTTAAACCCCCAGAGTCACTTTGCTCCTCTTATGCTCTCTAGGAAGTGAGGCAGGTTGGGCACTGGATTTTTAAAAAATGCTTATTTCCTGTGTTTCCTTTAGTTTTGAGATAACAGAATGATTCCATATGGCGCTTGTCAAATTGGATTTAATTGGCCTTCTATATTTTACACTTCCTGACATTCCCTTAAGAACACTGACCAACTTGCCCCTTTGCCTTCACAATGCTCTTCTTTGTAAAACATGGGATTTGAAGTTCTTCAGGCCTTCAGGAGGAGTTTGACCAGCCATTGTCAGAATGGGATACATTTTTTTCATGGGAAAAAGGATTCTTTTGTAGAATAAGGGAAAACCTGTCTTCTGCGTTGTAGCTGGTAGTCAGAAACCTAATAAAAATTGTTAAGTTTTTCACTTTTGGAATTATTATCCTCCTAGGCTTCTGACTAAATCTTTGGTTATTTTAATGATTATAAATAGGACTGAAAGTCAGACAAGCTGAGCTGCTCTGGCTGGTAAGTTCTGGGCTTCGTTTTCAATCATACTTTGATTTTTCTGTATTGTCAAAATCTTCAGCTGCCTTTAGGTGTGCATCTGGATAAACTGAGTTGAAATTAATCATAGAATCATTGAATATTCTCAGTTGGGCCCACAAGCATCATCAAGTCCAACCCCTGTTGAACAGTAAAGCTGTTGTTGAATGCAAAAAACACGTTCACTTTATTTTCGTGGGTTTACTTTTTAAAATACCACTTATGATGGGCTTTGAATCCATCTTCCTTCCATAAATATGTGCATGACAGTGTAATGCTGACAAGCTGCTGCTCGCAGGTGGAGCTGGGCACGCCTTGCCTGGACCAGTGTCCCTGGCAGGTCTCAGGAAAGCCCAATACGTTCCCTCACAGACCAAGGCTGTGCTTTTGAGCAGGCTGTGCAGCAGCTCTCCCCAGGATGTCTGAGACTCATGGCAATTTGGAGCATGCCATATGTGTTACACTGTAATTAAGAGCTTGCTTCCAGTTTTAAACACATTTAATTTTTTATTTGCTCTTTTTTTTCCCCTAAGAAAGCGAGGGAAAGAGTTCCATCCTCTGCATCCACTGCTCCTCCCAGACGGGTCATCAGCAGGGCCTGAACTTTGAGTTTTCACAGCCCCATTCTATATTTGACTGCTTGATAGAGAAACAAGTTGTCCCTTACAGCTGCCTTACCCCGGAGGGGATCATTAACCTCGGTTTGGCAGGAGAGCGCACAGCCGGGACCGCTCCGTTCCTGTCCTGGCGCTGGGGGAATGGAAAGAGGACATGGGAGAGGGGAGTGGAGAGGACCAGAACGTGCCTCAGCATTACACCAGGGAGCTGGGTGTATGGCTGGGGTGAGGAGGAGGAAGGCCTGGGGGGTTACTGCAGTCAGCTCGGTAGGTTTTGGCGAGTGGGAATTTGGGGCTGGAGCCTTTTCCCCATTTTGTTCAAGCTCATTGCACAGGTGAGGGCTGTCCCCCCAGCCTGGTCTTTGTTGGTGGAAAAAGAACCTGTTCCTTGTCCCACCCTGGAATCATTGTGTGCTGAAATGAGGCAGTTCCCTCTGCACCCCACCCCCCGTGGCAGCAGGGGAGGGGAGGTTCAGGTGGACACACCTCTGGCAGGGTGAGGTCTCCAGATCAGGAGTGTGGCCTTGGTGCCACAAATTCCTCACTGACCCATTTCCACCGAATGCCTGGAGCTGTTGCTGATTTGGGGTGAATTTAGGAGTTACGTGAATTGTGAGCACGTGCAAATGAATCCTAAAGGTTCAGCATTATTTCATAGTTCTTTTCAGCAATAGGCATCTCGGAGCAGGTTTTATTATTCCAGTGCTGAAATCCCTGGGTCTTCTGTTTAAATTAGCACTTTATCCCTCATAACTGCTCATGGAGCCTTGCCAGAGGGAGAAGCTGCTGAAAACTGGAGACCTGCTTTGCTATTGTGGACAAAGCCTGTGGTTGACAGGATTGAGAATTGATCTTTTTTCTTCTCTTATGCCTTTGTGCTAAAGCTCTCAAGATACCTGGTGTTTGCAGAGGAATTTACACTTTTGCAGGTCTCTCTCCTTTGCCAATTCACTGTATTTTGATCAGAAATCTGAAATGCACAATTCAAATGTAGGAGCATCAGTTTGTTTTTCCAGCTTTTTCATCTAAATTATTATTTTTTTAGATTATACTTTGGTAGGGTTTCAGTATTCACAATTGATAGAAAATGTGTTTTCCGCAGCAGGGATTTTACATCACTCTTCCTGCACACTCTGCTCTGGATATCCCCATGGCTAGTTTCCATCAAAATGTGGTTATTGAAGCTTAAAAGGCTGAACTGCTGTGTTGAAACGTCCTTCAAGCCCTTACAATAATACAGAGAACTCCACTGACCCCTGTATCTTTAAGAAGAAACCCCCAGAAACATGCAAACCCAGACATTTAGATGGGTTTCTCTGAGCCTTTTTTTCTAAATAATAAGTGAGTGCAGTCAAAACCTCTGCGGAGAGAAAGGCAAACTAATAAATGGATTTGTTTGAGGACCAGATGTGTTTCATGTGGATTCTCCAGTGGCTTCTGTGGTATTTTGGTACTTGGAATAATGATTTTGGAGGCAGTTACAGGAGGAGAAGGACAAAATAGGAGAGTGAAGGTTGAAGCTTGGTGCTGCTCCATCCTCACAGCTTTTGGGAAGGGAGCGGGCTCCAGAGGGAACCCATTTGTCCTGTTCTGGCTTTGCAGGTGAAGCATCTGCCAGAGGGGAAACTCACTACGGCTCCTCCTCTGACAAGTTTATTTGTGTTGTTGTTGGATGTGTTGTTGCTCTTTCAGTTCTGGCAGTATTGATCCCAGGTTTTGCTCGGGTTTCAGGTGTGAGGCTCTAGGCAGGGCTGTAGGATAGGTCCCTCCAGTGTGACAGTTTTTGTTATTGCCATGATTTTTAATGGCGTAAAAGTGGTTTCTGGGACTTGGGCAGGACTTAACCGAGACTGCCAAGCTTAACATGTCCTGGTTTTAAACCCTTCTGAGCTCAGTGCTGGGCTGCTGTTGAGGTCAGCTCTGCTGGCTGCTGCCCTGGCACTGCTGGTATCCCAGTCCATCTTTTCTCCTTTTCCAGAAATTTTTCATTTGCTCTGCTCAGGTTTGGGCCAGAATCAGTCTGGAGCAGCACACCGTGCTACTTGCTGAGCCAGCAGCCGAGCAGGCAGGTCCCAGGGATCAATTTTTGTCTTTCCAGATGCCAGCCTTAAGCAGCCCCAGGGATAATATATAGCAAGTGCTCTGGGCTGATCCCTGTGAGCAAAGTAGGGATGGATTTACACCTGGTAAGAAAAAAAGAGAAGGATGCCCAGAGTTTGTCTGCACCAGCACATAAAGACCTGAAGCCTGTTCAGCTTTTGTGGGAATGTTTTGGGGTGTCATGGGAGGATGTGAACACTCTCCATCCTTATTTCCATGCATTTATCTGCGGATCCATCTCTGTCCTGCTCCGCATAACAAGGAGCATTTTGGAGTGTAGTTTCTCAAAGTTTGTGGCAGCTGTACAAGTGAACCTTTTACTTCTGGGGTAGTTATGGCTTTCTTATGAGGAATTGTTTATATAAATGTTCCCTGAGGCCACATTGTTCGTGGGGCTGCAAACACTGAGGTGTTTTCCCTCATGCCACGTGTGTCAGTCCTGCTCCTTTTTGTTTAAAGCTTAAATACCTCAGCTGTAACAATTGATTCAGCACTTTAACTTCAATTCCACAGCTTTACACAGATATTACAGAGCCACAATCTGACTTACACAGCAGAAGGGGGGGTTAAATTTCTTATATTGCATCTATTTTTCTAATTTGCATTCACTCCAATAACACTTAGTATTTATATTCTAAGGTACTTAAGTTTGCTGCTTGGGTTTCAAATTTGAGCTCTTTATCTTGGCAGTGAAAACATGTTTTATGGAGTTGCTTTGATGGAGAAATGGACTCACAAGTCAGGTCATTGGGTCTCAATCGATGGGGGAAGGAACTGAGCGTGTTTTGAATGTTTTCAGCTGTCTGCTGGGAGAAAAAAACCCACTCAGTCCTTTTCTTAATGTCAGAATCACTCCACAAATATATTTAAAACTGATTTGACAAATGCTCTGATTGTCGACGTGGTAAAGCACTTAAAAGATGCATTTTCTCAAGAAAAAGAGGGGGAAGAAGCCACTCTGGGTAACTTTAGCCTCTGTCCCTCCCGCAGGTGTTTCACCAAAACCAACGGCACTTTCGGCAGCAGCGCGCTGCCCGTGGTGCCCCTCGCAGCCCCTTTCCAGCAGGACGGTGTGGAGATGAAGCCCCTGAGCCCCCACGTCATGGTGGCCATGTGCCTGGCCTCGGCCACCCCCGAGTGCGGCGCCCGGCTGGAGGAGGACGGCGGGGAGAGCGCGGAGCAGCCCCTGGCACAGCACCCCTGCTGTCGGGAAGGCATGAGCCAGCTCTCCGTGGATTGCATGGACGGTGAGGCATCCCTCACCTGGCTGGGAAGCTGGAATGTTCTGTAGGACACCTGTAGGGAGCTTAATTTATTGCAGAGAAGGTAGTAATTAAACCCTTGTAAGAGCAGGCTTTGAGGAAGGTGAAGCATCCCGCCTTTCCCATCGCGGAAACTGGGAGCAGTGCTGCTCCAGTGTCTGGTCCTGTCATGCCCTTGTGATTGATGCCTCTAAAAAGGGCTCATGGAGCACATAAGGAGGCTGTGACTGATGGATGCTGCACCCACAGCACACCCATTGACACACAGGCATTCCAGAGCCATCCTGGAGGCAGGAACTGGCACAAGGAGGGAGCTGGGCTGAGCTCCTCAGTGTGAGCTGTTCAACACAGGGGCCGTGTTGGGATAGAGCCTAAGCCCTGTGCTTGTGCCTGGTAGGGTGGGAATGAGCCTGAGCCCAAAGAGCATCACCCACTGGAATTAAGAGTTTTTGGGGCATGTGGGTCCGTTGAGCTGAGAGAGAATCTCCTGAAAAACCCGACATAACCACGCGCCCTGCTCTTGCTTTGCAGGCGGCAGCTGCGTGCACTCGGAAACATCGAACCACATTTTGAGTTGGAGTCCCCTCATTCTTCAGCCTGTTTCCAAGGACTGTAAGGAAAAACCAGGATGGAGTTCATCCGGAGTCACCCTAAATGGTTCTGGGGACCTTTGTCAGCTCCAGCTGCGGGAAACCTGAGGAAGTGACCGTTGTCCCCACTTAACGCCAGGAACTGCACCGCAGCATCGCTGAAAGGGAGTCACGGGGGGATGTTAATTATAACAGAGAGAGTCACTATTTATTTTTTGTAGTAGTGTCATATGAATGTATCTTGGTTTCAAAATGGTTGCCTTTTTATATTATTTATGCCTTGAAATCCCTTTTTTGTTGTTTTTTTTTTTTCTTCCCCCACACACCACAAAACTAGCCTGGTTATGTATATAAAAAAAGAATTGTAATAATATAAAGAATGAGGATGGGAAATGTGGAGTGTGTTTCCGTGGCAATTTACCAGCGGGACAAGCGCTTCCGAGGAGCCCGAGAGAGGGATTTAAGCAGGTCTGAAATGACCAAAGCTGCCACCTCCCTGGCAGCTCGGTGACATGGTACTTGAACCCTCCTTTCCATGAACACCTCCTGGCCTCTTTTGGTTTCTCTGGGAAGATCTCAATGAGGAAATAAGAAGATTTATAAGAAAAATGAGTCTCTCCTGTACAGCTTGAAGCAGAACTTGAGTCAGTGACTGTGTCTGTAGGTGCTCAATAACCCTTGTATCTGCAGAAGTACAAGTGGAAATTCAACCTGTCTCACTTTCCCACTTGCAGAAGACAAAATTCAGTTCAACTCTTGGTTTGAGGGATTACTAAAAGCTTGGATAGCTCTGAAATGAAACCAGTCATGGCGAAGCAGCTCCCACCAGCCCTGGGCACGGCTGTCAGGAACTCGCCCGTCCCAGACACAGCGTGATGGAGGTGCTGCAACCTTAACTGCAGGGCTTGGGTGGGTGTTTCAATTTTTTCTTTCCAAATTTAATCCCAGTAAATAAACCAAACCAGTGCTTACACTGAGCTCTCCCCCCAAAGCCTTCTCTTCTATTGCATTATTTGTGGCTATATTTATTTTTTTGCCTTTTTTCTTTTGTAGGGTTGTGCCTCCTCCCAGCTAGAGCTGCTTTATTCCAAAGTTCTCTACACACCATGGACTTCACACCCGTGGGCTTTGGCTGCCACGTACTCCAGAACCACCACAGATCTCCCTCCTCCCTTTTTGTTTATCTCGTCCTCACATCCTGGATTTTCCCTTTGCAGGACCTGCTGCAAGGCTTTCTCCTTTTCCAACAGAGATTGGCAGGCGAGTGGTTGGGATGTACCTCTGGCTGCTTCGTGTTCCCCAAACACTGAAATTTAACCATGGTTTTAAACAACTTTGCTTAAATCTCCCCCGTATTGTGGGTGTGTCAGATAAAGACGCTCTGTTTTCCAGAGAAGCTGTAATATCCCTTTGGAATGTTATGTGTTTGGAAATGATGGTTTTGCAGGGGCTTTGGGTAGGGTTTGTATTTCTGGGGGTGATTCGATAAAGGGATCGATGCTGCTTTATGGCTGGTGTGGGGATTGATACTCTGTGGGCACTGATCAAGGTTGGTTCGTGCCACTTGATCCTTCCCAATGGGTTATTATTAACCAAATACAGGAGGAAATGGCCTAAGGTGCCCTTGTTTCCACACCCACCAGAAGATGAGGACTCTGGAAAGCTGGGAACTGCCTGACACTTTCCTTGGACCTTGCTTCCCCTCGTGCTTGCACCAATGCATGGAAAAACCATCTCCAATCACTATTTGTAACCTCCTGCGGTTTGGCCTGAAAGTGGGGAGTTTGGGGTGAAGATGAGGCCCCTTCCCACAAAAAGCTTTGTGGCTGTTTTTGCACCACAGAAAACTCAGCACAGTCCCAAAGCAGCATCCCCAGCCAATGCCAGCCCTGGTGCTGCGAGCGGCGCTTTGGCCCTCGGGCTTTTTTTCTGCCATCGGTGAGAAACTATTTATTGTAGCCTAAATATTTATTTTAGCTCCAGCAGTAACTGCAGGCCCGAGGCTGAGCCGGAGGGGCTTTCGCCGGGTGCCGCATCTGGAGCCAGCTGCCTCCCAGCCTGACGCGGCGCAGGTGCGTGCTGCCGTCCCGTGGCGTGGAGGAGAGGCGGAAAGGGAAATAAAGAGGAAAAGCCGGAGCGGTCACGGTGTCGCTGTCACGGTGATGGTGACATCACCTGAGGGGTCATCGGTGGTGCCCGGTGCTGCCGAGAGCGGCTCTGCAAGGGGTGGGGGAGCCCAGGTGCCACCAGGTGGGTGCTGGGTCAGCAGGGCAGGTGGCTCAGCCCTCAGCTCGCCCCAGGGTGCGGTACCTGCTGCTGTGCGGAGGGTGGACGAATCTCCCTGTGCTGGTGCTGCTTCGGCACCCACTGCCGTGCTGGGGGCAGACGAGTCTCCCTGCGCTGGCACTGCTTCCTCCTCCCCGCCTGCGGCTGCTTCAGCATCCTCGGCCGTGCCCACGGGCTCCTGGGCGCCAGGCCCAGCCCTGGGGACACACGCGGGGTCTCGCTGGTGCCCGGGCACGGGAGCAGCGGGGCAGAGGGATTTGGGCACTCACGTGCGGAAGAGCAGGCCGTGCAGCCCTGGGCAGACAGATGGGTGAGAGGTGTGAGGGGACGAACTGTGGCCCCCGATGAGCCCCCCCGGCCCTGGCACTCACGTGGGAGGGTCTCCCGGTGGCGGGCGATGCAGTGCACGGCCAGGAGTGATGCTGCGGTGGCCACCAGCATCCCTGCCACCGCCGCCCCCGTCACCGCCGGGTAGGCCTCGAAGGGAGGCTCGGCTGGAAGAGAGCAGAGGGAATATGGCAGGCAGCGGGGACGGGCAGAGCCCAGAAAGGCCAGGGAAGGTGCGAGCCTGTGCCTGAAACCTGCTGACGGCTGCTCACACTCGGCTCCTCAGCTCCACCGGGATGGAAACGCCGCCCTTCTCCACTCAACCCTTGCTCTGCCCCCACGGAGCAGCAGCCCCTGCCCACTTCACCTGGCGTCTGCACCTCGGAGGGGTGCCCGGCCGTGCGGTGGTTGACGGCCAGGACGCGGAAAGCATAGAGCACCGCGGGGTCCAGCCCCCCCAGGCGCCGGTCGCGGGAGTGCGGCTCGATGTCGCCGGCGGCTGTTTCCCAGGGGCTCGGTGTCTCCCGGAGGGGCTTCTTGGTCTGGCGCCACTGCACCACGAAGCCGGTGAGGTTGCCT
>VZTE01000418.1:24619-45179 GCA_013397775.1 Eulacestoma nigropectus | reverse complement strand
GGCCCCGTGCCAGAGGCAGCCCGGGCCGGGGCCGCTCTCGGTGCCCGCCGGGCCGAGCCCGCGCTCCGCCCCCGCCATGGAGCCGTCCCACAGTGCCGGGAGCGCCGGATGGGGCGGGAACATCCGGCACCGGCAGCGGCGGGAGCGGGTACGGCCCGGGGGAGCCGAGGGGAGCCGGGCGGAGCGGAGACCCCCCGCGGTAGGGCGGGGGTCCTTGGGGTGCTGGGCACAGGCACCTCAGAGGGCGGGGAGGGTCCCCTGCTGCACTCAGGGACTCCATAGGGTGCCAGCACTCGTCCCCATAAGGTTTTGGGGGGTTCCTGGCAGACAGAGCCTGCCGCATAGGGTGTTGGGAAGCCCTGGGGAGCTGGGGACAGGGACCATGGCGGGGGGAGAGTCCCCTGCTGCAGACAGGGACCCCGCAGGGTTTGGGGGCTGTGTCTGTCCCCCCCCGTAGGATGCTGAGTCCTGGGACAAGAGGGGAGGAGGTGTCCCCAGAGTGATGGAGACGCAGGGATCCAGTGGGGCTTTGGGGGGGTCCCTGGTGTGTTGGGGGACAGGGACTCCATAGGGCAGTGAGGGTCCCTAGTTGCACAGAGGGATCCTACATGGTGCCAGCACTGGTCCCCATAAGGTTTTGGGGGTCTGTGGGGAATAGAGACTGCCTCACAGGATAGCGGGGTTCCCTGGGGAGTTGGATGACAGGGACCCTGTAGAGCAGGAAGGGTCCCCTGCTGCAGGCAGGGGCCCCACAGGCTTTAAGAGGGGAAGGAAGGGGCCCTTGGATGCTGAAGGAGCAGGGAAGCTGTAGGGTTGGGGTGCTGTCCCCCATAGCATTTGGGGAGGGTTTCAAGGGTTCTGGGGAGCAAAGACCCCTTCACAGATGGATGGGGATCCACAGGGTACCGGAGAGCCAGGGACCACCAACCTGGAAGGCGCCCTGGGATGCCAGAACCCCTGTAATGCGAGGTGGCAGCCAAGTCCTCAAGCTTGTGTGTCCCCATCTGGGATCACCTCCAGGGGAGGTTCAGGGGAAGCTGGACACAGGACTCCAGGCTGCAGTTGTCACATGCTTCCCATCATCCCGCTCCCTTTTCCAGCCATCCCATCGAGCTTTTGGGGACCCTTTCCTGCACCACAACTGCCGCCTTTTCAGTCCATTCCCATATCTGGAAAAAAATTAATGCTAATAATAGTAATAACACTACTACTAGTGCTAATAATACCTTGCTGCCATCCTAAAGCTCCTTTATTTTAAAGATGAGGTAAAATAAGGCAAAGGGAGCAGAGTTAGGTGATGCAGAGATAAGTCTGGAATAATGGATGTTGCCTGCAGTGTTTCTAATGAACCCACAGAACAATAAGAAACCTTTGCAGATGCTTTATTAAGAAAAAAGGTATCGCCGAGACATCGCAAAGAAAACCTCCTCCACAGCCAAACTTAACGTGCTTGAAGCACACCAGGGGGATTCTCCAGACTATGGAGGATGTTGAGGAGGAGAAAGCTGCAGGGCTGGGGCTCTAGGAGGAGGTGTACCGGCGGGGCATGAGGCAGCGGGCCAGGTCCCGGCGCACGCTGAAGCGCAGGGACTCGCGCTTCTTCAGCGTGGGCACCACGTACTTGTTGGGGACGATGCGCCTCTGCGGCCGGGGCGGCGGCCCTGGCTGGAGCATCTGCTTCCGCACGGCCCAGCGCAACTCCTGATGTGAATCCTCCCCGGGAAAGCTGAATCTCTCCCATTCTTTTTTATATTCTCTAAGTTTGGCCGCTGGGTCAGTTCTCTTCATTTTATCAACGTGTGCAACAATGTAGGACGTGGGCGATCTCCCTGGAATGGAGTGCTCGGATATAGTGTTGCTTCCAAAATCCCTGAGGAGAGAGCAGGGTCTGTCCTCAAGGAGCCAGCAATCATCATCATAGTGCAGGTACTCCTCCAAGCAGCCGCTGCTGGTCTCTATTTCCCCTTCGGAGATGGTGTCATCCAGTAAAGTCCTGGAATGCTCCAGGCTCCATGACTCGGCATCGATATCTGGCGCGATGTTCGTCGGTGACTCATCGGAGACCTCCACTCTTCCATCGGGTCTGTGTCTCAGCACCTTCCTCTTCATCACCAACCTCCTGGTTTCCCTCTCATCCACGGGAACGGCGCGAAAAATGATGGATGCCTGAGCATAGGGATCATCATGGGAACATGACGGCCCCTCGCTGCCTCCCTGCCGGGTGCTCAGCTGGCTCAGATCATCTGCCAGCTGCTCCTCACCCTCTGCTCCTAGCACATTCTCCATGATTCCCACCAAACTGGGTGGATTCTGCAGAAAAAGAAACCAGGGTTAATTTATTGCAGCACATTCAGGCTGGTTAAAGATGTCAAAGGGGCTCTGAGACTCAAGTTTTTGGGTTCAGGGGTGTTGGTTTACGTTGGGGGTGTCCTCAGTGTGCTGCTAAACCTCCCGCTGCCAGCAGAAGGCTCTTCCCTACAGTGACACAAACACAACCCCCAAATTCCTGCCAGAAAACTACACTAGAATTAATTATGTGATAAATGAAGTCCTGATGGAAAAACACACGGCAGGTTCCACGCACTGGGCAAGAGATTAATGGCTTTTCCTTGTACCTCTTCTTCTAAATCCACAACATCTAGTCATAATTTAATCAAGAGACATCCAAGAGGGTGTTTTACTTCCAGAGGAGGGAAAGACTCAGTGCAGTGTGTTTAGATGCTCATTTATGAGTCTGGTGATAGTAAACCTCCAGCCCTGTGACAAAAAGGGATCCAGACATGGATTCCACTCTCAGCACAGGTTTAGGATCTCTTTAGGGGGATTTGAAAAGCCAAAAGTGTTGCCGGTGCCGCTGGGAACGGTGGGAGCAGATGGTAGGGCGGGATGAGTGGCAGCCGTCAGCGCGCTCTCTGCAGCGGGGATGCAGGTGTGAAAGTGAGAAGGGCTCCGTGACGGCTCGCCGGGAACGTGCTGCTGCTGACGGAGCAGATCCCATCAACTGGGGGAAGAGGAGTGATTGAAGAGTCCAAAAAAAGAGATCTGAGTGAAATGAAGCTGCCCGAGCTAAGCACCAGTGGCCCTGCCTGTGCTCCCCTGGGAACACCAAGGGGCTCAGACAATAAATACTGACTCTGTTGGTAACAGTTATTTTGCAGAACAAGCCTAGAGATCTAATAAAAACCACATAAAAATGCAAATCCACAATTTTTTTCTTTCCCTACAGACCCCAAGGATCCACCAGCAAGAACTGACACTCCGAGGTGGCGGCTATGGCTGAGGAGAGCACGGCTACTGACCATGAGCAGCTCCTGAGGAGGGTGCAGGAGCTGGAAGTGGAGGTGAAGCGGCTGCAGGAGAAGCTCCGGGAGGACAAGGAGGGTGCCGGGAGGAGAGAGGCTCCTCCAGCCCCTGGAAAAGCCAGGAAACGCCAACAACGGCCTTTTGATTTCGGCGCCCACAGCCGCAGACACGTGGCACTGCGCATCGCCTACCTGGGCTGGGGCTACCAGGGCTTTGCCAGCCAGGAGAACACCCCCAACACCATCGAGGAGAAGCTCTTTGAAGCCCTGAAGAAGACGCGGCTGGTGGACGACAGACAGACGTCCAACTACCACCGCTGCGGACGCACGGACAAGGGTGTCAGTGCCTTCGGGCAGGTCAGCATCTCCATGGGAGCTCCTGTGGGTTTTCCTGGGTGGGATGGAGTCTGATGGGATTACTGTCCCACAGCACAGCTTGGATTTGTTCTTTAAAAGCCATCAGCTCTTAACCCTGGAAGTGAACCTGGCAATGGCTTCCTACATGTGGAATGATGATTTCAGACATTTGAAGCCTTTTTAATGCCATTTTTCTGCCCATATTAGTTGAAGTTGTTTTCCAGGACCCTGTTTTGGAAGCATAAAATGTGTTTTAGGCTGCAGATTCCCCAATAGCTCAGTGATGCCCTGCCCTTTGCAGGGCCCTCTCAGCTGATTTAAGTTGCCAACCCTACAAAAACCCAAAATCCCCAGGAACTGGCTCACTTCCTGCAGCATCAGGCAGCTGAATTCCTGCACAGAAGGGTCTGAGGAGAGCTGCAGCCAGCGGAAGGGAGCGTGGGAGTGGGAGCTGGAGGGAGGGAAGCAAGCTGGCCTGCTTGGTGGGCACGGAGCCATCCGGCTGGCTGAGACACTGGGGAGAGCACAACCCTGGTGGCGTCACCATAGGGCCGGGTCTCCTTCCTCCCATCCCAGCACAGAAAGCAAAGCTGGCATAGGTCTAGCCTCAAATGGCTGCTGTGCTCTCCTTCACAGGATGAACTACATGAAATCAGGGCATTTGGTGCCTTCTCTTGCGCCACTTCAGCACACAGCACCCACGGTGGGAATGAACTTGTTCCCACACCAGGCTTCCCAGCCAGCCAGGCTGTTACTGCCTTCAAGTCATCACCTCCAGCTTGGAAAAAAAAAGCACATTATAACCCAGTGACTAAAGCTGAAGCCATTGCGAGACTGTGCTATGTAGGCAGCCTGCAACTTTCCCTGTTTTATTAGTGGAATCCGTGGCATCTGCTCGGGTCCTCAGAGGCACTCGCAGCTCTGTCATGGCAGGATCGCCTGATTGAAGCCACCTTCATCTGTAGGAGATCCTGGATTTATTTCCCAGAGGTGTAGGAAGACTTGGCTCCGCATGCTGCTGCGCCCATCCATCCGCGCTCTAATCCTGGCTTTCCTCATTTCTGCAGGTGATCTCCCTGGATCTGCGCTCCAGCCTGCCGGAGGGGCAGCAGCTCAACGGCCACGCGGGTGAGGGGCAGCAGGAGGAGCTCCGCTACACCCACATCCTGAACAGGGTGCTGCCGCCCGACATCCGGGTGCTGGCCTGGGCCCCTGTGGAGCCAGAGTTCAGCGCCCGCTTCAGCTGCCTGAGCCGGACTTATCGGTACTTCTTCCCCTGCGCCCAGCTGGACGTGGCCCTCATGGACACCGCGGCCCAGCGCTACGTGGGCACCCACGACTTCCGCAACCTCTGCAAGATGGATGTGGCCAACGGAGTGCTCAACTTCCAGAGGACGATCCTCAGTGCCAGAGTGACATGGGTGGACAGAGGAGGAGAAGCCGGGCCACGGGATCCCTTCCGGCTGTGCCAGTTTGAGGTGATGGGACAGGCATTCCTGTACCACCAAGTCCGCTGCATGATGGCCGTGCTCTTCCTCATTGGCCAGGGCATGGAGAGCCCGGACGTCATTGACGAGCTGCTGAACGTGGAGAAGAACCCCCGGAAACCGCAGTACAGGTAGGGACTGGTCTGGAAAACCCAGTGGGCTGCTCTTGAGAGCAACAGCTGTGCCTGGAGTGCCACCGGCAAGCCACGTCCCTGCCAGCATGCGAAGCAGCCTCACGCATGGGAACAGGCTGCCAGTGGCCTCACTGGAACGTATCCACAAGGATCTATGTTTTCTTGCTCTTGAGCAAAGCTTTGACAGCTGTACTCCTTGGTATTTGGTGAAAATTAAGTCACTTTTTGTTCGGAAGGGAAGTTCTGTGAAGGTCAGGGCTGGTTTTGGCAGATCCATTGTTCTTGAGCCTTTTTGTGGTGCCACCTCCTGTCCTTGTCCCCAGCATGGCGGTCGAGTTCCCCCTGGTCCTGTATGACTGTGAGTTCCCAGACCTGCAGTGGCTCTACGACCCAGAGGTGCAGGGCTTCAACGTGACACACTTGCAGCAGCTCTGGGCCAGCCACGCCGTCAAAACCCACGTGCTCCGGGACATGTTGGCAGGGCTGGACGCTGCTCCCATGGCCACCAGAAAAGGTAGAGGGGGTTTGGGGAGAATACCTTGGAATGCATGCTGACAGGGCAGGGTTAGATGCAATATCTGGAATAAATTCTTCCCTGGGAGGGTGGGGAAGCCCTGGCACAGGGTGCCCAGAGAAGCTGTGGCTGCCCCTGGATCCTTGGCAGTGTCCAAGGCCAGGTTGGACAGGGCTTGGAGCAACCTGGGACAGTGGAAAGTGTCCCTGCCCATGGCAGGGGATGGAACGAGATAAGCTTTAAGGTCCCTTCCAACACAACCATTATGGGATTCTGTGAATTACAGAGGATTAACTGGTTTAAAAAAAAAAGCAAGGAAGGGGTAATTGAATGGTTTTTTTCCATGATGTCACAGGTCCAGGGAGCAGCCTGGTGCCCTGGGGAGAGCTGCAGCCCCCACTCCACAGCCAGATCAGCGGCTTCGTGGAAGGGGTCCAAGCCCGCACCTACAAGCCCCTGCTGGCCCGGCCCAGATGCGAGGGGCTGGAGGCCCGGATCGAGCACTTCGTGCGGAGGGGCCGCATCGAGCCGCCCCAGGGGCCGGGGGTGCCGGGGGATTGGGCCGGGGAGCCCCCCGAGGGCAAGCGGGGCAGCAGCGGAGCCCTCGAGCAGCTGCCCAAGAGGATCTGTATGGACACCGAGTGATGGGGCACCTCGGCATGGGGGCAGCTAACGCTTCGCCCTTTTTTTAAAATTACTGTTATTGAAAAAAACGCAGTTTTTCAGTGCTATTTTTTATAAATCTCAAGAATTCCGGTGTAACGGTGTTGTGCTCTGGCTCGGAGGGGATGGGAGGCGGCTCAGCGAGGCAGCACTGGGGGGTGGCTGAGGCTACACCGGGCTGGGACCCCCCACCCCTCCCGCTCCCCGGTACCTCAGGCCCGGCCTGGGCCGGCCCGGCCGCGCCGCTCCCGCTGCTCCGTTGTGACCCGCAACCGCCGCCGCTGTTTAAACACCCCCGCGCGCCGCTATTGGCCGGCGCGGCTGTCGCTCAGCTGGCGACGCCTTCCCATTGGACAGGCGCTCCGAGGTGCCGCACCCGCGGCGCCGCCATTGGCCGGCAGAGGGACGCGGAGGAGGAGGCAGAAGATGGCGGCGGGCGGCGGCACGGCGAGGCGTTGTTGGCGGAGCGGCGCGGGGCTGGCCCGGGCGGTGCGTGGCGTCTGCGGGAGCGGGCGGGCGGCAGCGGCTCTACGGGCGGAGGAGCTGGCGGAGCGGCTGCGGAGGAGTGAGGAGCAACAGCGAGAGGTGAGCGGAGTGCGGGCCGCTGAGCCCGGGGCCCTCGGACTACAACTCCCGGCGTGCACAGCGCGGGCGGCCATGGGGAGCGGGACTCGTGTGTGAGCGGGATCGGGTAGGATGGGACGAAGAAAAACTTCCAGTGCCACCCGCTGCCATGGGCAGGGACACCTTCCCCTAGACCAGGTTGCTCCAAGCCCCGTCCAGCCTGGCCTTGGACCTCCCAGGGATGGGGCAGCCACAGCTTCTCTGGACAATCTGTGCCAGGGCCTCGCCATCCTCAAAGGGCAGAATTTATTCCCAATATCCCATCTTCTGTCAGTGGGAAGCCATTCCACCTCGTCCTGTCCCTCCCTCCCTTGTCCCCAGTCCCTCTCCAGCTCTCCTGGAGCCCCTTTAGGCCCTGCAAGGGGCTCTTGAGCTCTCCCTGGAGCCTTCTCCTCTCCAGGTGAGCACCCCCAGCTCCCCCAGCCTGGCTCCAGAGCAGAGGGGCTCCGGCCCTTGGAGCAGCTCTGTGGCCTCCTCTGCACTGGTTCCAGCAGCTCCAGGTCCTTCCTGTGCTGCTGGAGGCAGCTCTGCAGGTGGGGTCTCACCTGAGCGGGGCAGAGGGGCAGAATCCCCCCTCCCTGCTGCCCACGCTGGGGGATCAGCCCAGCACAGGGGGGTTCTGGGCCAGGGCCTGTCCAGCTCTCACCCAGCAGCACCCCAAGTGCTTCTCCCAGAGCTGCTCTCCATCCCTTCATCTCCAGCCTGGCTTGATCCTGGGGGTTGCCCCGACCCAGGTTTAGCACCTGCCCTTGCCTTGTTACACCTCATGAGGTTCCCCAAGGCCACTGACTGAGCTTGTCCTGATCCCTCTGGATTCCACGCCGTCCCTCAGTCGTGGAGCAGGAGCACGTGGAAGGCGAGCAGGGTGCTGCAGGTCACAGTGCAGGTTTGTGTGAAAGCCAGGAGCTGTTTATCCCCCACCACTGGTGTCTCGTTCTCTCCTCAGATCCCCAAGGACCCGACGCAGCGATGGCTCCGGGAACTCGCTGCACTGAGCCAGCAACTGCAGCAGGTTCACCCCAATGTCCTGGCCAAAATCCTTAAGCAGAGAACTGTATACCAGAACGAGGAGATTGTGGTGATAGACAAACCCTATGGGCTCCCTGTGCATGGTGAGGGAGAGTGGGGAATGGAAATGGCTCTGCGGTGCTGACAGGGATCCTCTGTCTCTGTTCTTCCTGTGCTGGGGTTTCCCTTCCCAGGGAGGGTTCCAGGGACTTGGGCACTGTCAGATCTCGGCCTTCCCCTCGCATTTTGGGGTGATTTAGGGGATTTGGGGTGCATGGGGAGTACGAGAGTTGAGACTCCTTGCTGCCCTGGGTCACACAGGTGGCCCCGGCATCAAGAACTGCATCGCTGATGTGCTGCCCATTTTGGCCAAGATGCTGGAGAACATGAAAGCTGACCCCCTCCACCTCTGCCACCGGCTGGACAAGGAGACCACGGGTGTGATGGTGCTGGCACGGAGCAAGGAGGCAGCGGAGAAGATCCGTCTGCTCTTCAAAACCCGTCAGGTGGAGAAGATCTACTGGTAGGAAAGGTTTGAGTGAAGAAGGGGCTATGAAGGGGGTTAAAAAAAAGGAGGGGACAATCCCTGGGGTGTGGGGGCTTTCTGGAAGTAGGGGGTGTTGCTTATCTCCCCCCTTCAGCACCATTTTATGGGACTGGGTTGTGGGAGAGGGGCTGAGGGGGGGGTTCCCATCCTGTGAGTGACGCCCCGCAGACCTCTGCTTTCCCTTTCCAGGGCAGTTGTCCTGGGGGACCCAGACCCTGTTGAGGGCATTGTGGAGATCCCCATCGTGGAAAAGGAGGTGCAGAGCCACCAGTCCCACTACAAGGTCAGTCCCGTGTTCCCTCAGCCACCGTTCTGGCCAGGCAACCCCAGCATCCCCTCCTGCCTCTCCCAACTCCCCCTCTCACCACCCTTCAGATGACGCTGGCTCCCAACTACCGCCTGCGTCCCGAGGATGGGAAGGTGATGAAAATCCGCAAGAACCGGAATGCCGAGAGCGCGGTGACTCGGTACCGCCGGCTGGCCAGCGCCTCCGCCTGCTCGCTGCTGGAGCTCCAGCCCATCACCGGTGAGTGAGGCCTGCTGGGGTGTCCCGGGGCTGGATCCACCCTCTGTGCAGTCAGCAGCAGCTCTGGAAGGCTGAATTTGTCATTAGACATGACTGGAATCCTTTCTGGAGCAAAGCTCTGGGAATAAGCCCTGCTGGGGCGATGCTTTGCTGCCAAGCTGTTTGCTGGCTGCCAGCGATTTTGGCGTGGCATTGTCCAGCACTGAGGGTGGTGGGTGCCGAGGCCTGGCACGGATGGATGTCACCTTTCTCTTCTTCCCCTTTTCTCCTCAGGGGTGAAGCACCAGATCCGGGTTCACCTGGCCTATGGCTTGGGGTGCCCCATCCTGGGGGATCACAAATACTCGCACTGGAGCAAACTGGCACCCCAGGTAAGGCAGGTCTTGCACTGGGGAGCAGCTGGAGCTGGATGCAGCCACTTCTGTCCCCCAGCTCCTCGTGGGCTGGGGATTTCAAGTCCCAGCTGAAAAGCTGCAGTTTTGAAGGGAACATTTTCCATCCTTGCTGCAGAAGCTTCCTGAGCTCACCCTGAGGAGGCTGAAGCTGGAGCAGAGCAAGGCTCGGCACCTGCCCCTGCACCTGCATGCCCACCGGCTCCGCCTGCCCCTGGGCCAGCCCTTAGACTTTGTCTGCAAGCTGCCCCTCTTCTTCCAAAAAACCCTCAGGAAGCTAGAGCTGGACATCCCTAAGGACTGATGAGGCAGGACCGGAATGGTGCCATGTATCTCCACATCTCCAGCACATGGCAGCAGCTGTGCCCACCTTGGAGCCAGTGGTGGGGCGAAGCCTGCAGTCTCTGTGCTGGTGCTGATGTTGCTGGATTCAGAGAGGAGGCCTCTGTGTGTGCTTCTGGCCCTGGAAAGGAGCTGGACACACTGAAGAGCCTCTAGACAAACAAGGCTGGGTGGAAGTTGGGCTTTGCCTGATCCGTGTTTTGAACTTGTCTCCAGGCAATAAAAGCTCCAGTTCCCTCGAGGGAAGGCGTTGTGTGTCTCTGTGCTCTGGCCAGGTGGGACTCAGTCCCTGTGTAGGTTTGAGCAGACCTGGGTGCAGCCCCTCCCAGATTTTGGAGCTATCACTCATCTCTCCAGAGTTGTTTAGCTCAGATATGGAGAGTCCTTTCATTGGAAAATCCATCGAAAGTGCAATTTGGCAGTGGCTGTGGTTTTTTTTTGCTCTGCTGAGAGACTGCACAGGGAGTTCCTTGGCTTGGCTGGGCTGAGCAGCTCTGAGACTGCCCCTGCTCTGTGCTGCCAGCAGCGTTGGTGTGGGTTTCTCAGCACTGTGCTGTCAGTAGAAACTGTTCTGTCCCACTGCCCCTTCAGTTACCCCATCCCTTATTTCTGTTTATTGAGATCCCTTGCCCTTGGGAGCTTTCCTTGGAGTCAGATTCTTCCCCCTGTGCCCTGAGAGGGAGGGAAGAGGAGGGATTGATGATCTGGGGAATTGCAGCTGATGTGCTGTCTCAAAGTTGCCTCATTTGGCATCTCCTGACGTGTCCCGGGAGCTTGGGGCTGGGCAGCAGGATGTTCTCTGGCCCCTCTGGCTGCTTTGGGTGCTGGCAAGGGCTTTTTGTACCCCACAGGGCCACCATATACCTTGCTGGGGCTTCTTGTTGGGGGAGGGCCCAGTCCCCTGGCTCCCTGCTGAAAATAGCTGGGGACCCCCCTGCCCTTGGGCCGCAGCGCCAGGAATCTGTTGGCTGATGAGAGAGGGACATAAAACCACGGGGAGCCAGGAGCGGCTGCGGCCGGGCAGGAACGCTGCCCTGTAGGAATGCTGTTGGGGAGGAAAGCTGCCTTCCCAGCCTGCTGCCTTCCCAGCTCACTGCTGTGGCTGCTGGGGTGGGTTTTTCTATTTCTATTTGTGAAAAGGCTTCCCCTGTAATTAGGAGGCGATTTAACGCCCTGTCTGAGCTGTCGTTCACAGCTGCTGGACACAGCGCTCGGGCAGGCTCTCGGCAGGGACTCCTCATCTCGGCAGGGACTCCTCAGCCCGGCAGAGTCGCTCCTCGAGCCAGTCACACCTCAGGCAGCCCTCGCCAGTGTCTCCTTTTTCTCACTTCAAAATGTCCCTCTCGCACACGGCTGCTGAGTACATGCTCTCTGATGCTCTGCTCCCGGATCCCAGCAGTTCCCGAGCCAAGGGCCTGCGGCTGGAGCTGCCGAGCGATCGCCTGCTGAAGTTTGTCACCGTGGGGCTGCCCCTCTGCCTCGTCTCGCTGGCTTTCGCCCGGGAGTTCTCTGCTGGTGAGTTGTGGCTTTTCCAGTGTGTTCTTCAAGTCATGGGCAAGCACCAGTGGTGGTTTGGGTGTCATGGCAAACCCCTTGTATTCTTGATGGTGTTGTGATCTGAAAAGGAACAGCCTGGAAGTCCTGTTTTAGGAGCTGTTCTGCCTCGTGGGTGTTTATTGATTGTTTTTAATGGATCATAATTCACTGGAGAGCCTGGGAACAGCCGTGCTAACCCCGTGAGCAGCACTGAGTCAACGCCCAGCCTCAGCTGCTTGTGCCCAGCACCTTTGGGTGCCACAGGCTTGTTTCCAAGGAGGAGGAAGAGGAGGAAGAGGGTGCTGGCAGCACGGAAAGATGCATTGATAGTGCATTGTGACCTCAGGCTAAATCTGGCCTTGGCCAACATCCAGCTGCTGTCCACGAGGATTTGGTTTTACTCCAGTTTCTGGCTGGTCAGTCTCTAATTCCCTGCACTGTGTACACACCATGACACACAAAGGGTTTGTGTTTGGGAAGAGATGGAAAAGTCCTCGCTAGAAACACAGCAGCTCCAAAATGACCACGAAAAAGGCTTTTTTTAATTCAAAGCAATGCCTGAGATGTAATTACCCTCCTGTAAGGCATTTGCTCATGGCTGTGGAGTGTTCCTCCGCCCTCCATGGTTGAGTTTTGCTGTCCTCCTCCTCACCCCAGGCTCCCAGATCAGCTGCTTCTCTCCCACCAACTTCACGGGGAAGCAGTCCGCCTACACCGACACGGCTTGCTGGGACTCCCTCATCCACCATGGCTTCGACGCCGAGGGACGTGCCGTCACGAAGTCCCTCTGGGCTCTCAAGGTAGGGTCAAAGTCACATCTGGGTGCCCCTGCATCCCATCTGGATGTCCACAGCAAGAGTGACTCCACATCCTCAACGACCGTTCATCTTCTTTGCCCAGGTCTTCCCCTACTCGCTGCTGGTGGTGGCGGTGCTGATGTACCTGCCGTACCTGCTGTGGCGTTACGCCGCCGCCCCCGCCCTGCACTGCGACCTCCTCTTCATCATCGACGAGCTGGATAAATCCTACAACCGCTCCGTGCGCCTGGTGCAGCACATGAAGAAGGTCCAGCAGGCCAGTGCCGAGCCGGAGCGATTCTGGGAGGAGTACGAGAGGTGAGGCCAGGCCAGGTTACCATGGCCCTTGGAGTCCCTCCATGTGGCCTTGTGGCTGCATCCAGGATGGACTTGGGTGAAATGGTGCAGTTTGGGGGGTGGCTCTGACTCCCCCTGTGTCCCTCCACCCCCAGGGCCCGCCGGGAGAGGTATTTTGAGTTCCCACTGCTGGAGCGGTACCTGAGCTGCAAGCAGCACGCCCATGCCCTGGTGTTCATCTATATCCTGCGGAACCTGCTGCTGCTCCTGTTCCTGGCTGCCACCTGCCTCTACCTGGTCTTTCTGCACCTGAACATCTTCTTCCAGGATGAGTTCAGCTGCTCCATCAAAACAGGGCTGCTCCAGGCAGAGCCACACATCCCCTCGCTTATCCCTTGCAAGCTGGTCTTCTTCTCCGTGTTCCAGATGATCAGCCTCTCAGTGGGCAGCGTCTACGTCCTCCTCATCCCCGTTGTCATCTACAATGCCCTGCAGCTCTGCCAGTGGGACAAGGGGCTGCTCTCTGTCTATGAGATGCTGCCTGCCTTCGACCTGCTCAGTCGCAGGATGCTCACCTGCCCCCTCAACGACCTCAACGTCATCCTTCTCTTCCTCCGTGCCAACATTTCCGAGCTGACCTCCTTCAGCCGCCTCAATGCCGTCAGCGCCCTGAGGGAAGCCACTGCCAACAAGGAGGACATTGATACTGTCATCGATTTCATGACGCTGCTGGCTGGGCTGGAGACCACCAAGCCCAAACACCAAGCTTGCACCCCTGAGGCCGAAGGCAGTACAGCCCTCTCCAACGGTGTGGCCCTAGGTAGGCTTTTTGGGTAAAGACAACTTCTTCCCTCTTCTCTTGGCTCCCACACCACCAGATCCCACCCTGGAAATGTGGCTGGACCACCCAAAATCCTTTGCCAAGACCTTAAGGTGTTTTGGGCATAGTTGGGGGTCACTGTGAGGGCTGACAAATCCAGAAAGGGGTTCTGGCATCCAGAGTGTATTGCTACTGTGATCCAACGTGTGGGCAGGGGTTGCTATAGGAACAGCAAGCCAAGAGCTTGCTGCTTAAATCCAAGCTCTGGGCAAACTGCGGGGCTGGGAGGGTCCCTGTTTTTGGCAGCTCATCCTGCTGGGAGTGGTGCTGGGAGTTTTAAATCCTGGCAGGCTGATGCCAAGGATGCCATGCCTGCCCCCTTCTCCTGTTTGCATGGCACTGGTGGGCACACTGGCGCTGTGTGTGGAGATGGAGATGGGTTCCAAGATAGAGACGCATTCCCAGGGCCTGCACTGCTCCCTCTCCCATGTGCTTTGGGCTTTGGGGAGCTGGATGCCTCCTTTTGGGGTCTCACAGGGACCCCCGCCGCCCATGGCAAGTGGTCTGAAGGTTGTGCGAGACAGCCCAGCCCCACAGGTAGGAGCCAAGAGGCCTGGGCTTCCTTCCTGGCCCTGAACACAGAGTCTGAACTGTGGTTAAAAAAATCCACAGACTGAGCTGGATTCTGCATCCTCGTTGCCATGGCAACGCAGGTCCAGCACAGCTGGCTCCTGGACCAGTTACTCAGTGCTGGAAAAAGCCCAGATCCTAGTCTGCCATTGCCCAGCTAATTAACTCCCTGCTCTTCCCTCCTTGTCTAGAACCAAAGCCTGGAGTGGAAACGACGGGAAAAGCCTCACGGGACTCGCTCGGCTCTGCCTGACCCAGAAGCAGGCAGCAGGCAGGGATCCTGTGCTCTCAGGATCCACTTTTCTGACACAGCTGTGCTGCAGCAGCCGGGCTAAACCCACCTGCGCTTCCTGCACCTGGCCTTTCCCTTCTTATGTACATTTGTCCAGCAAAAAAGGGTTAAACAATCCGTGTTTTGTGCAGAACCTCTCGGGTCTCTTATTCTAAGCGCTGGGTGCCGGGCTGTGCCTCTTCCACACAAGTTTTCCTGCTGTTATGGCAAGAGGTGGGGAATGGAAGATTAGGAATGCTCCTCTGAAGGAAAAAAAGGCTCCAGGAATAAAAGGAGGTGGTTTATTAACTGTTTATTAAGAGAGGGAGGTGGAAGGCACTCATGGCCCTCCACAGCTCCCTGTCCCAGCCCAGCCTTAGTGTTTGGCTGTGGGTTTTTGCCAGAGCTCCTCTCTCCCCCTCTCCACCCTGCAGCTGGAAGCTGATCCCTGGATCCTGTGAGCACCCTACCCTGGGGATCAGCAGTCTGTACCCAGAGAAATGGGGTGTCTGGAGGACCAGGACCAGCTCCACGGGCAATGGAGCAGCAGTGAGGGGTTCAGCTCCCACTGGTGTGTCTTGCTGCTTACATCATTTTTCATATATTTAATTGTAAATTGGTTTTTCCCCCCTCCTCCCACCCCGTAGCCTTGGCTTGAGTCCAAAGAGGAGCTGAAAAGTTGTTTAATTAATAAGGTAATAATGAAGCCTCTGCTTCCCTGGCTTGGAAAGGGACAGTGCCAGGAGCCATGAGTGCTGTGCCAGAGGCCTGAGCTCACTCATCTCCCTAATTTAGGGGGAGCTGGGGAAGAGCAGCAGCTCCCTCCCTCTGGCAGCATTCCCTGCAGGGAGGGTGTCCAGCAGGAAGGGGGGTGCAGGCAGCCCCTGGGGGTTGTAGAGGGGGCAGGCCTGGTACTCACAGGGCCACTCGGCCCAGGCATAGCGCAGGCCCAGCACCAGTGTCCTGCAGCCACCCAGGGCCAGCGTCACCGTGCGGGACCCCACCGCCACCACTGGCGCCGGGAGCCACCGGCACGGGGATGCCTGGCTGGAGCAGCACACCTGCGGAGGGAAGAAACCCCCATCAGTGTTGCCTTCCCTTTCCCAGCTCTCTGGGGAGGATTTCCCACCCCCTCACCTCAAATGCCTGTGCATCCCTCTGACGGCAGATGAGCTCCTGGCTGTAGGTGACATTCAGCAGCCCCCTGGTCACCTCCAGGATAGCCCGGGTGGGATACGGTCCCTGGAACACAAGGTCCTTGTCCCCGTACGCCACAGCCCTGGCACCCAGCAGCAGCCGGTGCGCCACATTCTGCTTGTCCCGGGGGTGGATGCTGCCGAGGAAGAGGAGGAACATGGGGTTGGTACCCAGAAACTCCATCCCTACACCCTTACCCCAGCCCAGGACTCACCTGCCATAGGGAGAGTGCTCATCACCCAGATCCATGGCCACAGCCATGAAAGTGCTGGGCATCCTGGCATTGGGAACAACCCCCAGGTCAGCTGTCTGGTGCCAGCGGAGCCGGGCGAAGCTGTCGTCCACACTCCGACGGCGGTAGGTGGACAGCTGCGAGGCACAGGGGAAATGGGGGAGTGGCTCAGCTCCCAAAACTGGCCACTGCAGTCCCTGCCTGGGATTTTCAGCACTTGGCAGGATGCTTCCATGTGTTTACAGCATCCCCTCCCTGCTGCCAGCCCGCAAGTGGCCTCCAGTGTGGGAGAGGGTGGGTGAAGTCCCCCTGGGTATCCCCACAGGAGGGTGGCCATCCTGCCTCTCACCCCCCACACCTGCACGAAGCCAAAGGGGAGAAGTGGCTCCGTCTGTCCGGCTGATCCAGCGTGGAATGCCCGGCGCCAGTCAGCGATGAGTGTGGGGAAGGTGCAGTTGTACTGGTCTGTGTGCAGGAAGGCGTTGGCCTCACCTGTCCCCCAGAAAGAGGGGCTGGTGAGAGCTCGGTGGGACAGCGGGGGCTGCTCCACCCCATGGGAGAGAAATGGGGGCTCACCCTGGTACCAAGCGACACCCCGCAGGGTCATGTTGAGCAGCGGGTGGATCATGGCATTCCAGAGCACGGAGGGCGTTTGTGGGCCAGAGAGATGTTGATGTGAGGAGGTGCTGGAAGACAAAGCTAGGCTTAAGGGGGTGCAAAGCACAAGGCAGGCTTCAGGTTAAAGCAAGCACCATGCCAAAGGTAGGTCTGGGGTCCCTCCCTTCCCCCCTTTACCCACCCAGATGTGCCTCATGCTCTTGGCATGGGAGGGGATTTTATCCCGAGGTGGCATAATGATGCATAGAGGGGGCAGTGAGGCTCCGGGAGAGGAGGTGGGGTGGGAAGGGATGAGGATACTCCCCAAAAGCAGTGTGGTACGGGGCAGGAGGTGTTTCCACAGCACCTTCTCTCACCTCCCCGTGTCCTCTGGGAGCCCACACGCCTGCAGAACCCGGCGGGAGGACCAGGCCTCGATGGGGGTCCCCCCCCAGGCCACCTCCACCAGCCCGATGGGGGACCCCAGAGCCTCATACAGGGAGCGCCCCAACAGCCAGCACACGGCCGAGAAGTAGGTGAAATTCCCGTGGCCCAGGTTTTCTGCTCAAGAAACAGCAGGCTGCAAAGGAAAAAGTGGGGGAAAAGCCATTTTCAAGCTCTCTTTTGGAGGCCCATTGCACTCACCAGCCGTTGGAATGGACCATGGCAAGTCAATCCGCTCCAGGTCCTGCAGCTCAACATCGGAGCGGGCAGGCGCCGCAGCAAAGATACGGACGTAGGGATAGCGAGATGCCATGGCGAGCTCCTGGCTGGCATTGGCCACCTGAAGAAGGGGCAGGAGTATACAAGGTGCTTCCCTCCCTGATCCCGCCTTATCCCCCCTGTGCTGTGGGGCCTTACCTGCAGGACTGTCATTGCCATGTTGCTCTGCCCGCTGCAAAGCCACACGTCTCCAAAGTAGATGTCCTGCAGTGTCACGTTCTCCAAGCCCTGCTCTGCTGTCAGTGCGTAGGGACCGCCCCGGTCCATTGGGTCCAGGATAGTTGTCCATGTCCCAGAAGGTTCTGGAGGAAGAGGATGGTTCTTATCTTCCACCACCCTTATAAAGGCCTTAAGACCTTCACCAGGATGCTGGATGAGCAGCCAACAACGAGTGGGGAAGGACAGGCAACAGAGAAAAGCTTCCCCACCATGGAGACAGGTTGGGGAAATGGATTTTGGAAGCTCTCTGCCATCAGAGGGACCTTCCTCCTGCAGGAATTTAGGGGTTAAAAAAGAAAATCTGGAAACAAATGTGTGTCAGAGCAGAAGCTGCTGGGACGAACTGGGATTACAGGAGCAGCTTGGTGTGTGTGACACTGAGATGTCTCCGGCTAATTTTAGAGGCGCCGAATCGAAGCGTAAAGATATTCTGCTGGAGCTTAGCGTGGATTTTCTGGCTGTATCCTGCAGATCTCCTGGATCGCTGCTCTCCCACAAGACACCTCCAGGCTCTTCAGCTTATGGAGGTGCCCTTGGGCAGCACTTTCACCCCCCAAAGGTGATGAGCCCTCAACTCTTAAGGCAAGGAAGTAGCTGGGATTTGAGGTGCCCCTGAGCCCTCCCAGCCCCCAGGAAGGCTCTGCTTGCACAGGCAACATCCTTCGGGGCTTAGAGATCCCACAGGATCCTCCAAGGGGGCATAGATCAAAAAAGAAGCTGGGAGCACTCTGGAGATTCCTCAGACATGGTTTAGACAGGGAGAGAAGCTAAATTCCCCTTCTCCCCTCCACAGCCTCATCACTCGGCTCAAGCCTGTGTGGTGCCACCCACTCCAGCAGCAGCTCGGCTCCCGCTGGGCGCCCACGGGATCCGCTGCTGGGAACCAAAGTGAGCAAAGGCTGGCGCTGGTGCAGAGGGGAATGGCTGAACCCCCCCAGGTCTCCTGGAGAGGGAAAAGCATGATCTGGAGATGTCACCACCACCTCTGCAGCCCCAGGGCAGCAGTGTGACAAACGCCAGGGTGGTGACAAACCCTGCCGCACCCCACCGTCGGCTCCGATTTGGGCTCGGACAAGTTCTTTGACCACCAAAACCATCGGCCCCGGTTTCTAGTGAAGGTCTGGGACTGACCTTTAACCTGTGCTGTTTTCTCCATGACGATGAGGCCACCGGCCCCTGAGAGAGTCACGGTGACCACGGCCCCCAGCTCCCCGTGGCCCCACACCAGAGCCCCTGATGGCTTCTTCTGCAGCACCATGTGGTCACCATAGTAGGAGGCAAAGCCGAGCCTTCCCCCTGGAATCAGCAAACAGTGCAAACATCAGCTCCGAGAGGAAAATACCCTCGGCATGGCCTCTGACCCCCTCTTAAATACAGATTATTTGAGATCTCTCTTAATTTACAGCTTCCTGGTCAGCCTTAAGGTGGATAAAATCCCCACAGAGCTGAGGAAGAGGCAGAATTTAAAGTCCACAAGAGGGAATTCACCTCCCAAAGCACAGGGAGCATGTTACAGCTTGTATTACACGGGTTTGGATACAGATTTTGGTAAAAATTAATTCCTCTATTAACAGCATGAGAGTGTCTCTCCCAGCTCAGCCTTGCTAATAAATGTTCTGATGTATTTTTCCCTTGGAAAAAAGTTTGTCAAGGGGTGGGATGGGAAACATTGGGTGTGCAGCATTGGCAAAGGCACCTTCAGTGGGGACGGAAGCAGAAGGCTCAGCCCTAGCACCCCCAAAAGCTCAATTTTTGCAGTGTGAAAAGAAAATCATGTTTGAAAAGGGGAGTGGGAGCAACATTTGAGGGGTGATCCGGGCAGAAGTCCCCAGTGACCAAATTAGAGCTCATGGATCTGCAGCTCATCCTAGGCTGGGTTGAAGTTCAGGGAAGGAAAGGGAAAGGGAAAGGGAAAGGGAAAGGGAAAGGGAAAGGGAAAGGGAAAGGGAAAGGAAAGGAAGGGAAGGGACAGGGAAGTTCTGGGAAGGGAAAGGACAGGGAAGGGAAGTTCTGGGAAGGTTCTGGGAAGGGAAGGAAAGGAGAGGAAAGGAAAGGAGAGGAAAGGAAAGGAGAGGAAAGGAAAGGAGAGGAAAGGAAAGGAAAGGAAAGGAAAGGAAAGGAAAGGAAAGGAAAGGAAAGGAAAGGAAAGGAAAGGAAAGGAAAGGAAAGGAAAGGAAAGGAAAGGAAAGGAAAGGAGAGGAAAGGAAAGGAAAGGAGAAAGGAAGATGTCCTTGGCCCCCCAGGAGTCAGCTGCATCGCCGGTCCCACTGCCTCATGCCACGAGGCTCCGGGAGTTATATAAAAAACAAGTCGGAGGAGAAAAAAAAATTAAAACTGAGACGCCAGGGAAGAGTGGAGGCTATAAAAAGCAGCTGGGAGGAGGGAAGGGAGAAGGGAGGAGGGAAGGGAGGAGAGCCCACGAGACACCACCGAGGAGCCGCATGCAGCTCCCACCTTACGTAAAGCATCATCCCACGGCAGCAGTGCCGGGCCAAGGGCGTTGGGGAGGGGCTGGGGGTGTGAAGGGTGTTGGAGAGGGGCTGGAGGTGTGAAGGGCATCAAAGTGGGACTCAGGGGGTGCAGAAGGTGTCAAACTGGGGCTCTGGGAGTGCAGAGGGCATTGAAGCAGAGCTTGGGGGTGCAAAGAGCATGAAAGAGGGGTTGGCGGTGACAAGGGCATCAAAACTGGGCTAAGGGGGATACCAAAGGCATCAAAGTGGGGCTGGGAGGGCACCAAGGGCCTCAAAGTGAGGCTCAGAGTAGTGCCAACGTCATCAAAGAGGGTCTGGGGGTCCAGAGGGCATCAAAGTGGGGCTGGGGGAGTTCACAGGGAGTGCCAAAAGAGGCACCCGAAAAAGCGGGACTGAGGAGGTGCCAACGCACATACGAGGTTCGGGGCATGCAAAGGGCACCTAATCAGGGCTTGACGGGGCTTAGGGAATTCCACGGGCATCGGAGCCGGGCTGCCGTGATGCCAAGGGTTCTGGCGGTGCCAAGTGCCCCGAAGTGGGTCTGGGGGGGGGTCTCGGGGCAGGCCCGCTCCCGGGCCTCGCTGCAGAGGGTGCCCGCGGGGCCGGGGGGTCGGAGGTTGACCTCTCCCCCCAGTCCTTTACCTGCCGCCGCCGGAGCCGGAGCCAGAGCCAGCAGCGCCAGCAGAGCCCACGCCGCCATCCTGAGGGGCACAATGGGCTGCGAGGGCGCCGGGTACCCCCGGTACTCCCGGTACCCCCGGTACCCCCGGCACCCCCGGTACTCTCGGCCCCCCCGGCACTCCCGGTACCCCCGGCACCCCCGGCACCCCCGGCCCTCCACCGCCCCCGCCCCGCCCCGCGGGCGGGCCCAACG
>VZTE01000418.1:5900-19210 GCA_013397775.1 Eulacestoma nigropectus | reverse complement strand
CCCTTTATTTCCCCTTTCCCCCCTTTTTTCCCCCTTTCCCCTTTTATTTCCCCTTTCCTCACTTTTTTCCCTGTTTCCCTCCTCCTGCTAAGACAGCAGCACAGGGAAAAGCCCCCATCTCTCCTCCTGGGCATCTCCAAAGAGGCAAAGCCCACCCTGCGTATAGGATTTATCCTGCTTGGATATAGGATTTCTCCCCTATGTATAGGACTTTTTCTCTCATATGTAGGATTTCTCCTTCTGAATATAGGATTTCTCCCCTAGATACAAGTTTTCATCTCCTGCATAGAGGTTTTCACCCCATGGATATGGTGTTTTTCCACTGGATATAGGATTTCTCCTGTCAATATAGGATATGGCCCCCTGCATATGGGTTTTCTCCCCTGATTATAGGATTTCTCCCCTGCATATAGGATTTTTTCTCCTGAATATATGTTTTTCCCACCTATATACAGGATTTCTCAACTTGGATATAGGTTTCTGCCACCTGTATGTAGAATTTCTTCCCTGAATATAGGATTTCTCTCCTGGATCTAGGAAATGACCCCGCATATGTAGATTTCCTCCACCTGTATATGGTATTTTTCCCCTGGATATAGGATTTCCTCTCTCTTAATATAGGATTTCTCTCTTGGATATAGGATTTCTCGCCTGGATATAGGATATGCCCCTACATGTATAGGTTTTCTCCCTTGCCTATAGGATTCCCTCCTCCAGCTGTAGTATTTCTCCCCTGGATATAGGTTTCTCCCACCTGTATATAGGATTTCTCCCCTGGATATAGGTTTTTCTCCCCCACCTCCGCATATATAGGATTTCTCTTCTGAATATAGGCTTTCTTTCCTAGATCTAGGATTTCCTTCCCCTAGCTATAGGATTTCTCCCCTGGCTATAGGATTTCCAGCCCTAGCTATAACATTTCCATCTTGGACATATCATTTCCACCTTGGACATATCATTTCCACCTTGGACCCATCCTCACCTTTCACAATGGTAAAACAACCCAAGCAACTTCGTGGAAACATGGCACGCTCCAATGGGATGAGCTTCTTCCCCCCCAGATCTACAAATAAGCCCCCCAAAACCCCTTTGCATCCTTTCAAGTGCTCGTGGGGCAACACAAAGGCTTCACCCCCACAGCTGCCGGCACTGGATCGTCCAATGCCAGCTCATTTCCACCTCATTTCATTTTCCCATGGTTTTTTTTCCCCTGTTGAACTTGGTGCCGAGTCCAACTGCTCTGGTGGGATGTGGCAGGAGGGGAATGGACTACAGTGATTTGCCCTTGGTAGGGCTTTTCCTCCCTTCTGGCATCGCTCCTTTCCCAAATCTCCTGGTGTTTTCAACCAAAGGCCTGAGGAGGGATGCAGGAGGATGCAACAGGCTGCGAGGGAAGGGGAAACTGAGGCAAGACCAGCTCATTTTGTGCAGCATGCCAAAAATACCCCCCAGAACCCATCCTCTGCTCCCATGGACTCTCCTGTCCCTGCATCATAACCCTGGAGTCTGGCTTCCTGCAGCCCTGTGGTCCAGGGTGGGATTTAGGGATGAGCAGGAGGTGAAGCTTCTTCCCTCACCTGCAGCTTTGGTTGCAATTTCCCCAAGACACCTGCAAGGGGCCCTGATTTTTAGCAAAACTCATTTTTAGCAAAAGACCCTATTTTTTAATGAGTAAACCTAATTTTTAGCACCCCTCCCCCTAATTTTTAGAACAGGGGCTCATTTAGGACCTTCTTGAATGGATTCATGTGGGCAGGGGGCTGCGCTGTTTGAGGTGCCACCAGCTGTAACCCTGCTGTTGCCACTGTCAGGAGGGAGCCTGCACAAAGCTGGACGAGGACATCCTGGACATCCCTTTGGACGACCCTGATGCCAACGCGGCAGCTGCCAAGATCCAGGCTAGTTTCCGTGGCCATATGACCCGCAAGAAGATCAAAGGGGGTGAGATTGATCGGAAAACCAAGGACGCCGAGTGCGCCAACAGCACCCGCGGCGGCGACCTCCGCAACGGCGACTAGGTACATCCCAAATCCCGCTTCTTCCCCCCAAAACTGGGTCATTTCCACAAGGATGCTGCTCTGAGCGTCCTTTGCTGTGTTGATTTGGGATGGAGCATCCTTCCTCAAGCTGATTTGGGATGGAGCATCCTTCCCTGCAGAGATTTGGGATGGAGCATCCTTCCCCGCACCGATTCGGGATGGAGAAGGGGTTTTTCCTCCCAGGAGATGGAAGCACACAGGCAGGCAGCCCCTGCCTTGCCCTAATTTTGGGTGCGCGCCGTAGTAGTTGGGAAGGATGGGAAGTAGGATGGGAAGGCGCAGCCCTAGATTTGGATTGAATCTCTCCCTTAGCAACACCACCCCGAGCGCCTCGCCTCAGCACATGCTATTTTTAAAAGCCTGTGTCACAGTCTCCTGGCAGGAAAAGGTAAATTTAAAAAGCGCCCACGGTGCCGAGGCCGCGTGGCATTGGAGCCCCGGGTGGTGGCTGCGCCGTGCCCGGGCCGTGCCGGTGCCGGGAGCGCGGGGTGGCCGCGGATACCGGCAAGGCCGGTTTGGGGTTAGCGGCGGGGAGGGCGTGCTGCCGGCTCGGCCACGTGAGTGTGGCGGGGCTGCTGGAGATGAAGCTGGGATGAGACTGGAACGCAGCTGGGATGGAACTGGGATGCAGTGAGGATGGAGTGGGAATGCAGTGGGGATTTAGTGAAGATGCAGTGGGGATGAATTGAAGATGCAGCGGGAATGCAGTGGGGAGGAAGAGAAGGACGCAGTGAGGATGCGGTGGGGATTCAACAAGGCTGCACCGGGAATGAACTGAGGATGTAGCGGGGATGGAACTGGAACTCAGCTGGGACATAGAGGGGATGAACTGAGGGTACAGCGGGAACAGAACTGAGATGTGGTGGGGAAGCAGTGGGGAAGCAGTGAGAATGCACTGGAGATTCAGGGAAAATGCAGTGAGCATGCACTGACGATGGAGACAGAATTCAGTGAGGCTGGGATGAGGATGAACTGAGGATGCAGTGGGGATTTAGTGAAGATCCAGAGGAGACAAGGTGGAAACAGTGAGGATGCAGTGGGGCTGCAAAGGGGATGCAGTGGGGATGTGGTGGGGATGAACTGGGGATGCAGTGGGGATGTGGTGGGGATGAACTGGGGATGCAGTGGGGATGAACTGGGGATGCAGTGGGGATGAACTGGGGATGCAGTGGGGAAGCAACAGAGATTCAGTGAGGATGCAATGGGAATGAACTGAAAGTGCAGTGGGGAGGCAGTGGGGATTCAATGGGGCTGCAGTGAGGATGGAGCAAGGATGCACTGGGGCTGCACTGGGGCTGCACTGGGGCTGCAGTGAGGATGTCATAGGGCTGCACTGGGGAGGCAGCTGCCAAATGCAGGTACTGTGCAGCTTCTTAGGGCCCAGAGATTCCTTCCGGATGCCTTGTTAGGGGAGCTGAGCAGGTTGGCAGCAGGGCAGCCGGGTTCCCCTCCTTCTGCCATGGTGCTCTGCCTAGGGGGGTGCAGGCAGGGGTTCCCCCCAGGTTCCTGGGCTGGGGGAGGGCAGAGTGTGGGCAGCAGTGGAGGCAGGACAAGGGTGCAGGCAGGGTGTGGGCGAGCTGCAAGTAGGGCACGGGCAGGGTGTGGGCAGGGGGAGGGCACAGAGAGGGTGCAGGCTGCAGGAGCAGCGTGAGAGCAGGGTGTAGGCGGGGTGCAGGCAGGGCACAGGGTGCAGGGTGCAGGATACAGGCAGGGTGAAGAGTGAAGGGTACAGGCAGGGTGAAGGGTACAGGCAGGGCGCAGGGCACAGGGTACAGGAAGGGTGAAGGGTGAAGGGTAAAGGGTACAGGCAGGGCACAGGGTGCAGGAAGGGTGAAGGGTGAAGGGTACAGGCAGGGCACAGGGTGCAGGAAGGGTGAAGGGTGAAGGGTACAGGCAGGGCACAGGGTGCAGAGAGGATTAAAGGTGCAGGCAGGGCCAGGCCCAGGCTGACCATTCGCTCTCTCCTTGCTTGCAGGGGCCGCCAGCTGCTCACCGGAAACCTCTCGCCACCGACTCCCCCCTCCCCGCCGCCCACCGACGCCCNCTCCCACCCCAGAGACCCCCCACCCCAATAAACGCCCCTGCCAGAGCCCCGGCCTGTCCTTGGTGCCTTTTGATGTCACCAGCAGAGCGGTGAGGTCACAGCGGGGCAGAGGTGGGAGGCGTGTGGGGCAGGCGGTGCCCCGCAGGGATGTCCCACGTGTACGTGCGGCATCGTACAGCCACGTGTGACATCACTGCCAAGCGTGGGACAGCTGGTGTGACATCATGCTGGTGCACAGGGTGTGGCGTGACATCGCTCCTGGGTGGGAGATGACTTGTGGGGTGCTCCTGCCAGGAGATGGGTGGTGATGTCACTACTGGACATGTGACGGCCGCTGTGACACCACTCAGGTGCGCGTGATGGCTGGAGTGACATCACTCCGCGGCGTGTGACGTCACTACTAGGCATGATCGTGGGTGTGACATCATACAGGCACGTGTCATGGTAAGTGTGACATCGCTCAGGCACACGTGACATCCCTGACGGACACGTGACGTGCCTGGATGGCATCACGCAGGCATCAGCTGGATGCTGTGATGTCACACGCTCGTGGTGGCATCATACCTCCTGACACAGGGTGTGACATCACGGTCACGGGGTGCGACAACGCGTGCATCGTGATGTCACCTCACCCTGAGGACCTGGGCCGGTGCACAGTGACCTCACCCTGCCCTATGACATCACCCAGAAGGTCGTGGGACATCCTTCCCCGTCCCGAAATCCGCACAAACTCACCCAAAGCGCCGGTGCTGGGCAGTGCAGCAGCTTTTAATCAGAAAACCCCTAAAAAAAGTTCGTGTGTGTGTGTGTGTGTCCCCATCACCCCACCCCCCCCCTTTTAATGCTCTTTTATGAAAAATCCCTCATTTCACCTGATATATAGATATAGAAAAAAAATAATAAGAAGGGGACCCCCCTGAGGTGGGGCTGGGGCTGGTTTGGGGGTGATATTTATGGGGAGACTCAGTCCCTCCAAACCCAGAGAGCCCCTGCACCCATTAAACACGCCCATGATGAGTCCAGCTGCTCGAGGCATCTGTTAAAAAGAAAAGGAAACCCAAAAAGGGACAAAACCACCCCAGGAAATAGGGAGTGGGGTGGGCTGGCTATGGACACCCCTGTTTTTTGGGAGGGGTGCTCACACCAAGGAGCCAGCTCGGCTCTGCGCAGGCACCATGACAGGGACGGCACCTGCTCGTGCCAGGCTGGAGGGGGGCAACGACCCCAGGGGGGCAGCTGGGTCCTGGCGGCGCCGGGGGGTCCCGTTAACGGTGGGGGGTGAGAGGTTGGGGGGCCTCCCCCCTCCCCGGGGCGGGGGTCCCCGGTAGCTGCCGGTGGTGGTGAGGATGGAGGTGGTGTCGGACGGGGGTCTGGCTCCGTAGGGTTGCCGGGTGCCAGCGATGGAGGACAGGGTGCTGGTTTTGGACATGGTGTCTGAAGCTGGGCTCCTTGCCCACGACGGGGTTTTGGGTGCCACGGCGTCTTCCCTGCCAAGAGGGGAGAGCGTCAGAGAGATCAGCGCTGGGAACCCTTCCGTTCCCTGCCCCGGTGTACCCTCCCTGAGCAGTGAGGTTGTGCAGACCTCCTGGACCCCCAAACAGAGGGACAAAAGGAAAGAGGGGAAAACAGAGGTGGAAAATGCCCTCGTTAACTCTGAAACCTAATGACAACTGGCCAGAGGTGGAAACTTCCTTCCTGATTGTTACCTCTAGAGCCCAGTGATGACTGGCCAGAGATCAAGAACTCTTCCCCACTATCAACTCTGAACCTGAGAAATGAGGGGCCAGAGGTGGAAACACCCTCCTCTCCCGTTAACCCTGAAACCTAGCGATGATTTGAACCCCCTCCGCAGGAGGAGCGCCTCACTTGATCTCGTTGGCTCCCTCCTCCTGGCTGTCACGTTTTTTCCTCCTGTAGCCAACAACCTTCTGGGCAAAGAAGATGATGATGGCAAGGGCACCCAGGGAGCCCAGCACGGCGCCGGCAATGACTGCTTTGGTGCTCGCTGCCAGAGAGAGACAGAGATCCCTTTATTCCCACCTCGTGGGGATTGTGTCCCCCTCCCTGACCCAGTGGACACGTACTCACTTGAGTGTACCTCCAGGAGGATCCTGCAGTTCTCAGAACCTGCTTGGTTTTCAGCACTACAGACGTAGACCCCCGACATTTCCAGGGAGAGGTTGGTCAGCTTGAGGGTGCCCCTGGCCCGGTCTGCAGGTGAGAAATTTGGGTGCTGCCTCACAGCCACCCCCGTGCCCTCCACCTCCTCATGCAGGAAGTGGTTAAGGGGATGAAGGCACAGAATCCCCCAGCTGAACCTTCTCAGGGTATTCCAGCCCACCCACCCACCCCACTCCCCGGCCCCACGCTGGTGCCAGCTTACCCTGGGCAGGGGGAAAGAAGACCTGCAGGGTGGGGGACTCGCGCTGCCACTGGTACATGGGCGAGGGCTTCCCCTTCTTGGAGGAGCAGCTCAAGGTCACGTTGGCCCCCACGACGGCGTTGCCGTGCACTTGGCAGGTGGGGGTGGCCGGAGGCACTGTGGGCACTGACGTTAGTCCCGAGGGGCACCGTGGGGAGGTCCAGGGGAGCCGGGGTGACGGGTGGAGCCTTACCCAGGACGGTGAGGTTGATGATGCCGACGCTCTTGTCCAGCCTGATGGTGTCATTCACCACATTGACGGAGCACATGTACTGACCCGAGTCCTGCTCCCGGGTGGCGTTGATGAACACCGAGATGTTGTGGGTGATGATGGGGTACAGGAACCCCATGCGGGGCTTCAGATCCGTCTCCTCCACCTTCACCACCCCGCCCAGGTATGACAGGATCTGCACAGGGAAAAAATCGCGTTTTCACTTCTGGATGGTGTTGCCAGAGAGAAAAGCCCCCCCAGATTCCAAATTTCGTAGAGCAGTGGTTGCTGCATAAGCCCCCTCCAGCCTCACCTGCCCTGAGCATCCTGGACATGGGAACTGCAGGCCTCTCCCCACCACAGGCACAAGTACTGGGCATGGGCACCGTGAGCAACTGTCCCATCACAAGCATCTCCCCATAACGGGCACTGTTGTGGGCATTTTCTCATTGTGGGCACCATGAGCATCTTCCAAGGACATCTCCCCATCATGGGTATCTCCCCATCGTGAGCACGACAAGCACCTCCCTATTGCAGGCACCCCGGGCATGGCCCCAGTGTGGGCATCACCCCTCATGGGCACCTCCCCACCATGGGCACCTCCTGATCACGAGGACCACAATCATCTCCGCACTGTAAGCATTTCCCACTGTGGACACAAACACCTCCCTGTATGGGCATCTCCCCGTCTTGGATCTCACCCCATCTTGTGTCTCTCCCCGCTGTGGGCACCACAGGCACTGTGGGCGTGACCTCATCGTGGGCATCTACACATCACCGTGAGCACCCTCCATCAAGGGCACCCCCCATGGTGGGCACCATGAGCTTCCCCCATCATGGACACCACCCCATCATGGGTGCTACAAGCAGCTCTCCATTGCAGCACCATGGGTACGTCCCCATCATGGGCACCATGAGCATCTCCCCCATGGTGGTCATCTCCCCATGGTGGTCATCTCCCCATGGTTGGTGCCATGAGCTTCACCCCACCATGGGGCAACTCTCCACCATGGCCACCACAAGCATGCCCCCACTGTGGGAACCACATGCATCTCCCCACGGGCATCTCCCCACCATGAGCATCTCCCCATTGTGGGCATCTCCCCATCATGGGCACCATGTCCTTACCATGGGCACTCACCCATTGTGGGCATCTTCCCTGCATGGGCACCATGAGCTTCATCCCATCGTGAACATCACATGGTGGGCACCATGAGCTTCCCTCCATCATGGCCACCTCCCCATCATGGGCATCCTTCCACCATGGGCACTGTGGCCACTACCCCACGGTGGGCACCATAATCTTCCCCCCATCGTGGGCACCACCAGCACCCTCTCCATGGTCCCCTCCCAGCTTGTTCCCCTCCATCTCCTGTCCTGCAGCTCATGCCCCCTTCTTACCTGGAAAGGACCAGCACTCTTGTTCAGCATCCAGGTGACGTAGGGCTTGTTCTGGGAGTGGCTGGTGTACCAGGCAGGCAGCACCGCCTGCTGCCCCTCCACGGAGAACACCAAGCTTGTCCCCACATGCACCTCCAGCACGGCCAAGGAGACACCTGCCCGTGAGAGGGGGAAGAAACCGGAATGTGACTCAACCCCAGGTGCCACTTCTCCACAAAACCTCACTGATTGTGAGAAAAAATCCCGTTCCCAAGACAAAAACAACAATCCCAGGTTCTCACCAGGAAGCTGGGCCAGGAGAACATTTTGCCTTCTTCCCTACCACAGGAAGGGCTTTCCGCCTGCTCCGGAGGATGCAGGACATTGCTGTTCCCTCCCATCCCAGCTTCCGCCCCACACCCGGCTTGGGAAATCCTAAGGCCCGAGTTCTCCCTCCCAGGAAACTGCTGCCTCCAGCAGGCAGACACCCCCCTTGGTTCAGTATTGGGGTACTCCCAGCCTCCCATGATGCTGCACCAGATCCCATGGGATTTTTTTGTAGGACTCCCCCATATGCACTCCACAAGCTTTCCCCGGCATCCCAGCATCCCCCTCATTCCTGCCAGCACTACATTGGGATAATCCATGAGTGGCCTCCTCTGGTGCCCCATCTCATTCAACCCCAAATATCCCATCCCAATCCCCCATCACCACATCCCCTGCATCCCAGCATCCCCCCAAGCCCCACTGGGAGGAGGTGGTGGGGTAAGAGTGGGTACCACAGACAGGAGAGGGATGCTGAGCTCCTGGGGGAAGATCATTCTCCGGCTTTGCCCGTAAGGCTCAGCCAGAAATTAATCGGCTCAGGCAAGGCTGAGTTTGTGCTGGGGTTGGTTTGTTTTTCCCGGGGGAACATCACCGAGGCCCCGCATCCCAGCGACTCCATCCCTGCATCCGCCCATCGATCCATGACCCCAGCTGGCCCTGCTCCTGCCAGCGCCCCGGGGATGCTTCGGACTGGGACACGGGGGAAAGGATGATGCTACCCCATTGTCCCAAATCCTCAGTCTGGGGGGAAAAACTCCCAGGTTTGAGGGATTTTAGGAGCTTTCGACGACCTCGCACTTTTCCCTAAGAGCTCAGAGGTTGTAATTGGATTTTTCCAGGGTGGGAAGAGGAAAACAAGGCGCTGGGGGGTATTTTTAGCCTCCTCCCGCATCCGTTCATCCCCCTTCCTGGCAAGGCATTGGTGCCATTTCCGGACGGAGCCTTCCAGCTCCAGGCAGGAAACTCTGCTCCGGCTGATAAGTCTTCTCAGGAATTAAAAAAAATAATTAAATTTCCTTTCTCTGGTGAAAAACTGGGAGAAAGCAGGCCCAGTCTGGTGAGGATGCATAAAAATAACTCACCCGGGCTAAGAACATAAACCTTTAAATCCTGGAGGGTGTGTGGGGGGGGAGATGCTGGAGGCGCCTGCAAGTCCCAAATCATTGATAATATTATTTATTAATTATATAGAGCTGTGGTATCAGATCCAATAGACAGTATGGAAAAATAATGGTAATTATAGTGTATTTATATGTAATTAGACAGATAATTGTATTAAATTTAGAGAGCGTGGAAAGAAATATGGGATGGTGACTCCTTAAATTGGAATTTCCAGAATAAAATAGATCATGGAGAACATATAATTTATAATAATTATAAATATAGGTATATTTTTGTAAGAATAGGGATAATACTGGGGATGTGAGAGTGATAATGGTGCTCAGAATAATGAGAGCAATGATCAAAGTGAGAATAATAATTATAAAAGTGATATTAACAATTGTAATAATAATAATGGTAATAGTGATTATAATAATTATAACAATGATTCCAATACAATAATGATAACAGTCAAAATAATTATAATACTGATAATAATATAATAATTGTGATCAAAATTATACAGTTCATTAATTATGCAGGTGGCACAGCCCCTAAACCTCCCTGCATTCCCAACAGCTGGGAAAATCCAGATGTTTTCAGCCCAGCTCCTCCATTTTTATAAAATTGTGTTGAATTGGGATAATCTAGAAGAAAATAGATTACATTCAATAATTCTATTGTAATTTCTATTAGAAATATTAGAGATAACAGGTAATAGACCTTGTAGAGTAATTATAATTGTAATTTAATAAAAATAATCATAACAGTTACAATAATTATAATAACAATTATAACCGGGATTATAATGATAATAACGGTAATAAAAGAGTGATAACTATAATGATGATAATGATAATAATAATAAAAATATTATTCATAATATAGTTCATTAATGATGCCGATGGCATCGATAAATGACTCCACAGCCTCTACACCCCTGTGCATCCCCAACAGCTGGGAAAATCCAGGTTTTTCATCCCACCTCCTCCACCAGCATGATTTTTTGGGCACAAAAAAGGTGCTGGGCCAAAGGGTGCTGGGGATTCCTGGCGAAATCCAGACTCCAGAGAGGGAAAAGATGTTCTGGCACCAGCCAGAGGTTTCCCGTCACACCCCAAGGCATTAAAACAGCCCCGTGTGCCTCAAAGCTGCTCCCGGCGCTGCGAACTGGGGTGTGTTAACTCTGAAACCTAATGATGACCATGTTAATTAAGTTAATTGTGCTCTGGGGCTGCAGCTTTGCTCTGCCAGCCTTAAACTCCTGCGGCAACAGGAGATCCCAGCTCCCTCATCTCCCCTCCAGTGTATCGGGGAGAGGGAGCGAATCCAGATCTGAAGGCTGCTCGCTCCCCAAAATCCCCTTTTTCTCGCGGAATCCACCCAAATTCCTCATCTCAGACAGATGTGACCCTAAAAAAGACTGGTGGAGCTCGGTCTGGAGCTGCAGGCACGGGACCGAACCCCCTGGCACAGCTCTGGCTTTGGCCACCTCGACGCTCCAAATCCTCTAATGCTTTAACCAGATCGAAAAAATTAAGCCGCTCGCGGTGCTCATACACGTCCGGGGGGGCCTGGGGCCCTCAGCCCCTCCCGCCTGCTCTTTGGGCTCAAAACCTGGATTTTTATCCAGCTGCCCTGAGCTAAACACCTGCCCGGGTGTTTTCCCTCCGCCCCAGCCCATCTGCTGGGATTTTTTTTGCATATGGGAAAACAGAATAGACTTAAATTTACCTTTAAAAATAGCTATCGTTTTTTCCCCCGTGGAATAAATATCCTACAATTTAACATTCCGAAATACTTTAAATTTTCCTGTGACAAAAAAAAACCCCAACCTGCTTTAAATTTCCCTTTGAATTTTTTCCCTATGGAAAAAAAAATCACCTTCAAATCCCTGCAATTTCAACATTAATCCCTGTGCCGGTATCAACCACCTCATCTTCATCTAAAATTGCATCATTTCACCCCAAAAAAAGCTGTTTCCTGGCTCTGGCACAGCCTGAACCCCCAAAAAAGCAAACTCCCCCTCCAGCCCCTTCCCCGAATCTTTAAACCATTAACTGTATGGGGAATTAAATCCCGGAGGCGGTTGGGGTTTGATGACCCCAGTTGATAGGATTAAGGCGCTGGAGTCATGTGAAACCCAGACCCAAATTAAATCCCAAAAGACCAAGCTTGGGATTTAAAATACACAGCGGGAATCTGGCCGGAAAAGGGACCCTTGAAAAAGCTTGGAAAAAGGTCAAGGAGCATCTCGGCACTGCAACGCAGCCAGTCGCCTTCCCCTTTTTTTTAAAATTATTTTTGGGGAATTTTTTTCCTTTTCTTCCCTCGACTTGGACTATTTATAAACGGGCAGATAGGAGATGCCGGGCTGTGGAGCAGTGTCCGTTGGGAAAATCCACAGCGGCGTTTCTCACGACCCCGGGGGCGGGGGGGGGCAGAAAGGGCCGTATCCTCCAGAGAGACCAAATTTGGGGAAAAAAAATTAAATAATGCAATGATCATATGTGACTTTGCTATAGATGGAAACAGGCTTCACCCCTGGTGTGGGAGACAGAGGCGGAGATGGGATGGGGATGGGATGGGGATGGGATGGGCTGGGGACGAGATTGGAATGGGATTGAGGAAGGGATTGGGGTTGGGACTGGGGATGGGATAAGGACTGGGAAGAGAACAGGGATGGCAAACATCCCTCATTTTGCCTTTCTCCATCACGATCCCATGAGGATCCCATGGGACGAGGAAGGATTGCCTGAAAGCAAAATTAAAGGAAAAACACACATTTGGGGTTCAAAAAGGTCTTTTTGCTGCATTTTTGAGCTGTCAGTGCCCATGACGTCACATCCCAGGGCTCAAGCGTGACTTTTTTTGTGGGAATCCATCATGATTCCATGCAAAAAACGCCATCGGGATGTGGCGAAGGAGCGCCCTGGTGGGATTTAAGGACTGAGTGGCCCTCGCGCCTCATACCAACATCCTTCAATTAACTTTTATCAAGGAAGAAAACCCTCAAGGAGGGACAAGTGGCGGCTCCAGGACCCCCACCCAGTGTTCTGCTGGAAGGAAACGCTGCTGCCATTGTTTCTGGGGCCGTTTCCTTTCTCCAAAGGTCTCTCCTTCACTGGGAACGCCTAGAAGGATGTTTCCTCTTGGAGCAACCGTGGCAGTTCCAAAGAAACTCAAATAGGGTGGGAAATTAGGGGCAGAAGAAGGGACAAACCCATGGACAGAGAAGGGTTGAAACTCCTCACCTCAAAACCAGCGGGGATGGCTGTGGAGCACCAGTAAACAAGGGAAAACAAATGGATTTTTTCCTGCCCAATGCCACGCAGGGAGTTGAACTACGGGCTCCCACATCGGAGTCCCTGGCGTGTCCCCATATGGGGGTGCTTTGGGTGCGGGGGGGCTGGAAGCGGCTGTTCGGCAGCTTCAAGGTACCAATGGCTTTTCCCAGGAAGACTCAGATTTTCTCCACTCCGGGCACTCCTAAAAGAGGGGGGGGTGGATTCTCCCCCCTCCCCCCACCTGCCTGCTGGGGATGGGGACTGCGGGCACAGAGACAGGTGGGTGCTGTGACCCCCGCCCCAGTACCCCTAGGTCCTTCCCGGTGCCCCCCTAAAGCTTCCCGGGGTCCTGCCTGGCGGTGCGGGGCTCCCGAGAGTCTTGCTGGGTGCCTCCGGCTGCTCCTACACCCTGCCCGGTGACCCCCTCGGCATCTCCGGCTCCTGCCCGATGCCCTCCCGAAAGCTCTCCCTCCTCCTGCCCGGTGCATCCCGCCGTTCC
>VZTE01000414.1:0-34496 GCA_013397775.1 Eulacestoma nigropectus | reverse complement strand
ATCTGCAGATGTATGCCACCCCCGATAATCTTTGTAAACAGTTTATATCTTGAATTTAGTGAGTAAACAATTCTTTTGGCTTCCACTTTGCACTGGTGTTTGTTAAAGGTGACTTTAATTTGTTTATCTAATATCAGCAGTTAACTCTATTCCTGTATCATAATCCTTAACAGTGAGTTCATGGGACCCTAGAAGAGATGCTAAGCTTCTCCAGCTAGCTCACCAAACATGAAGCAACACTTACATCTATGTAAAATTATAGCCTTGTTTTGCAAAAGCATGATGAAAGGATCCTCAGGGAAATAGAAGTAATTAGGAAAGCCTCTTGACATATGGCAGGGTATTTAGGAATGATTCTGAAGCTACAGGTGTCACAAGGGAATGTGTGTGAAATACTTGAAAAACTTTGTTTCCCAATTTGAAGCAAAAGTTACTATTGAAGTTAAGCTTTAAAACAATTGTTATGTCAATAAAAAGGACAAAATTTCTCTGAGAGACTTAGACAATAGAGAAATAGAGCTGTAATGAATACCATGAGCTGAAAATGAAAAGAAACTTCTTCTGTTTTGGCCAATTTTTATAGAAAATAGCATACCAGCAGAGTGACTGCAGTTAGCACTGATTTTGTCAGCAAGTTAATAACAACAAATTGGTATCTCCTACAATGTTATCTACAGATAGTGCCATTACAAAACCGTTATTAAACTCTAATATTCCATGCCCACTACAAGAATACATTTAAAATCAACATTAATAAAATTGATATGCATATAAATAAAACCTATTCTAAGATTTGATATGATGACTGTATATTGTTTAATAATATAGTATTTAATTTTAAGAGGTTGAATGTCCAAGCAAAATCCGTCTAAAAATATTTGGAAAACCTTTGTTTTAGAGTCGTGGGTAAACTGAGTAGAATTTACTGAATGCATCAGTGCAATTATTAACAAGTTCAATGACATCTTTTTCTGTATCAAGTCCCTCCTCCCACCAAATTAGGTGAATATATACTACCCTACTTTAAATAGACCTTGCTAGCACAGTCCTAGTGGTAATGCACCAACTAAAATAAATGTATTGGAAATATACAACCAAAATACTAAAAAAGGCATTTTTCTTCTTGCATTTCCCCAAAGTGTAGGTTTTTTAAACTAGTTACTTCATCAAAATCCATATCTGCTGATTATTGATGTGCTGTAGTGTAGGAAGAGGACTTTAAAGTTTGATCATCCTTTTTGCCTCAGAAATGCTTGAAATCAATCCAAAAAAACATTTCACAGTTCTTAGGATACATAAATTAAGATAGTTTTAATGAACCTTTTTTTATAAATGGAAGTTACCTCTATCATTTTGTTAAGTTATTAGAAAATTATCATGCTTGTGGTTTGAGTCATGTATAGAGAAATATGTTTCTAACCTAAAATGCATGTTTCTATATCTTTCCTTTGTCTAAAATCTGATATCAAATACCTAATCTAATATCCAGGCAATATCTATATGTACAAAGATGTGGATATTTGTGGGCATTTGAATATTAGGAAATAGAGGGAAAAATGACTTAAAATGTTTTAAAGTTGGCTGTCATACCTATAATACTGTGTGTCATCCATATAAAGAATTGATACAGTTTTCCAATAGTCAGATTTTTAATATAAAAATTTGTGTGCACATGGCAAATTCCACGTGCATTTGGGAAACAGACATTATTAGATGCTGTTTAACTTTTCCTGGAGGGGGTTGGGGAATGACATGTTTTGCTATATTCAGAAATACAATCTATGTCTTGTATCCTCAACAGCACACTACTTATAAATATGGAGTTTTAGCTACTCCATACAGAGTAGATAGAATATGCAGGGTTATTGTGCACTGGGGAAACTGTCATCTGCAGACTTTAAGATGTGAAATTATAATGGATTCATCATATAAATTGCCATCTGGGGATGAAGGGTCAAGTCTTTATAACACGAGATCTTTCAGAGTCTCCTTATAGCATGAGTGATTAAATGCACATGAACAAAAGACTGGGGGGGGCTTTCTTTTTTTTGTGGGTGAAAAAGTGAATCTAGTGAATCTGTATTAATGAAAAGCTGGGTTATCTGAAAGCCCAGTTTCTCTTTCCTTAAAACGATCCTCAAACTTACTTTAAAATCGTGTCTTCTTCTTTATGCACAAAATGTTAAACAAGGCACTTTTGCCAATAACTTTAGCAAATTCTTTGACCTGGCTAATGAATTAGACAAATCTTACTACACTAATGGTTTGGGACCATCCAGAAGAAAGGAAAATGTAGGTGGTTGTTTGGGAACGCTTATAGGTCCTAATGGGGTTTCTTCAGAGCTCAGGATCTGTCCTGTTGGTTATATGTATATCAAGTATTTGAATGTTTTGTCAGACTAGCTAGGAAAAAATATAAACATTTGTACCAGACAAAGTGTTAAAAGCTTGTATCTAATTGACTTACCTTATGTTTCTATTTTGGGGAAAGCTGAACCCACTCTCCAAACTACACTGATTGTTGTGACCTGAGCTCCATTGACTACACCTCAGTTCCCACCTTGCTCTACACCTGTGGTATTAGTAAGGAGAGGAAAGGAACTTAACTGTCCTCCAAACTTGCAGCAAAGTATGCATCCTTTTGGAATGCCTACCCTGCTTGAATCCATGGTAAGTATAGATCTGAGACTATACTCTTTGACCCAAACATATGTGGAAAAGGAAAATATTGAGTGAAGTTATTTTTACTTTCTGCATGGAAGAGTAGAAAAAAGTATAACCTAATCTATTGCAAATTACTATAATGGTGAGATAGTCTGCTCCTGTCTATGGCATATTAATAAATTAAATCACTACAATACTGATATTTACTTTGAAGCAACATGAAATGTTTCAGTTTTATGCAATTAAAACCAATTATATAATTACTTGATTCTAAAACATTCAATATCAATAAGGAAACATAATTTTGGCTATATTATTTAATCTCTATCATTTTAATAATATATGTAAAGTATAGGTGGCAAGGCACCAGAAGCAATTTTATACATGCTACCCAGCAAGCAAAACAATAATCATCAGCTATATATTGAAAAACATTTTAAAAAGCTGTAAAAAAGTTAAAAATGAGGTTTTTGATCTTGAAAAGTCATTGTTTACCAAAAAAAAAAAAAAAGTATAGGAAAATAAGTTACCTCCTTAATAATCTGTTTTGTTGGGAATTCTGTTGCAAAGAAAACAATTTTGGTTTTGTGCACTTGGTTATAATCCCCAAATTAACTTTGAGCTGTGTAATTATATTTATTGCTGTCATACTTTGGAAATAGAGTATTTTAACTCATCAAAAATATGCAACCCCCCCCCAGCCTCCCACCTTGCATTAGTTTATTTGCTATGACAGGTCCAGTTGATATTGATAGATTTTATATCTACAGAACTATTTCAAATGAATAGCTTTAAGTATAATTTAAAATATCTCAGAGGTGCACTGAGCTTCAAATTTTTATTGCAATAGCTAGTTACTGAGACTGGGAGTTCTCCTTAAAACCAAACATCACTATTAAACCAAAACCAGGCTATAAATCTTTAATACTTCAGTTAGATTCCAAGCTGGACTCAGTGCAGGGATCTGTGAATGAAATTCCTTTTTCTTTCCCATATCCTGAATCAAGCAAGTAGCTCTTTGCTTCCAAAGAAGTAGGACTTTAACAGCAACAGTTCACTTTTTCACTAAATGTTTCTTTTTTTTTTTTTTATGGTTAGTTTTATTTGTTCATAACATAATTCTAAAAATCTTTATCTTCTAAGCAGAAATAATATCTTTACAGCACGAGATGAGGTTTCCACGTTCTGGAAGAACCAAACAGCAGCAAAACCAATATCTGATAAGCTTTTATTAATGACTATGGAAGCTGGATCTAACAAGGATCCTGAGGCATACACCTAAAATCAAGGGTGCACAAGAATGCATTTCTAAGGAGGCACTTTCCTAAATTTGGCCTGTTATTTATGTTGTAGTGGCAGTTCCCTAGCTCACTTGGGATGCCTTTCAAGTGTAAGTGAACCTTTATTCAAAATGAGGACAGGAAGATAAAAGTCTGACAGCTTTCTGTGGCAAACAAATTAACAGTGTTGGAGCGACGACATAAGACTGGGTCTTTTCAAAGTCTCCTTTAAAGGAGACTTTGGTTCTAGAAACATCTCATCTCAGCCAATAAAATGACAACTTTCTTCAACCAGGGTGCTTTCTGTAAGAGCACAGGATCTGACAAATTGATTCAATAAAAATCTTTGCTTCAGTCTCTGAGCTCTTGAGGGATAGAATTTGCACATCTCCACAAGTGCAGGAGAGGAGAAGCCTCCTGGGGATAGGGGCAGCTGCGGCTGAGCAGCTGGTAAGCACTCCCAGGCACCGACAGCACAGGCGTGCTGTGTACTGGTACACCTGCAAATACTTGGCATGTGTCCTGTTCACACACTGTTTACTGGAGCCCAGGAGTTTAGCTTATCAGGAAAACAGAAAACTTGAATGGTGACATTCCATCTCTTTTTGCGTATTCATTAAAAAAAAAAAGAAAAATAAAAAGGAAAAAAAAAAGAAGTGTCAAATAAAGGAAGATTATTAATTTCTTTAAAATAATTATAGTGAGATTAGATCATGGTATCAGGTTTGGCATTCAAGGACTTTATTGTTATACTAGCCTAGGTTTCCTTTTCTGCTTTTTTCCCTATTAATCAAAATTAAAATTCTAATCTTCATCCCTTAGAATGGTTCAGTGAAATATGTGACTCAGATATAATATTCAAAAGCTTGCCACGCCAAGCTACAAAAACCAGTGTTTTCTAATAAATCAGAACTTCTGAATTATTCTACAGTCCAGCACTTCATGGTCCAAACTGCAAGTTCCTATAAGGTGCCTTAGCAGTGAATGTCAGTAAAAATTAAGACAAAATAACAGGCAATTCACCAGTGCTTTATTCTGTTGAGACAGTTTTCTTGGGCGGCACAACTATTCATACATTTGAATTGATCATGGTAATGCCTCTGTGCGCTGACAATTGATACAAATGAGATAAAAAGGAACATTTAGTCATCAGATAATAACGTCTCTATTTAAAATTCTATCCTAAGTTAAATGGGACAATAACTGTCAGGAATTAATACTGAAGAGGACTAAATCTGAAGCTGCCGCTATGTGTTAAAAATAGCCTGTCACTGACATTTTCACTATACATGTCAATTAAATTCACAATTAGTGTTAGCTTTGAGGAATGATCTCAAATATGAATGGGCCACAGAATCAGGAAACACACAAAACCAGAAATTAATAAGCTTCATAATGTGAATATACAGTTAAATAAAATCTAAAAACAACAAAATTAAAAATACAACAAAATGTATGGTATGGAGATCAGCACAAAGCTTTCTGCTAAGCTCTAACTCTACCACATTCTGAAGACAATATTCTCATCTCTAACTACCACCAAGTAGTCATGCTTTCTTTCAGCAGCACATAGAGATCTCTGTTTGGAGATTATTTGTTTCACAGGGAAATATATTAATATAATGTGGGAGAAATGTGTTCTGAACAAATACTTGAATGTCATATGAGCATTTATTGGGTTCTGATGGTATAATACTATTCTATTATTTTTTAACTGTGAACTTAATTATTAATTTAGTCATTCTGTGATGAAGAATATTGACTGTTGTGTGAGACGTGACATTATTTATTTTCAGTGGCATGTTTTTACAGATACGTCCTCTGTAAAATTTACATTGTGATTCATTGAGGTTTTTAATCTGAGACCGAAAGAACTGGATTAACGCTCTGCATAAGTGTGGGTGCTCCTTCCTTCTTTTGTCTACAGTCATTAGTGCTGATTGGTATCCACGTAGCTGGACAGTGAACAAGGTCAGGAACAGGTCTAGGTTAAAACTAACCCAGCAGAAAATAAGGTGGTGGTGGAAAGCTTAATTTAACTCAGTCTGGCTGTTGCATGGCTCCTCAAGTGCTTTTGCTGGCTTAAGGGGGAGGGAGCAAAGGACTGCTAAGGAACGGTGAGGGTAAGTTTAGAGACTATGCAAGTTTATGCAAGCCTGAAGTATTCACAGAGTCATACCAGGGTTCACCTTGGTGACCTCTTGTGACTCCATCACTGCTGTGCAATTTCAGAACAAAAAATGCTTTTAAAATTCCAGACTTTAATTAGAAAATTGCTAGAAGGAAATAAAGCATAGAATGAATCACCCTGTGACAATGAAGTTTTGTCTACTATTGTGTGCATTTTTTTAAATCCAGCTGCTTTAGCTTACATTAGCTAACTACATCTTCCTCTCCTTAGAAGAAATTGTTGTGTGCAAATCATCTCAGGAAAAAAGGCAGTCATTGCTAAGAGAAAATTTACTTTTCTAATGCAAATGCTGGTTTATTATAAGAGCTATAGAGTTTAGCTCATTATGTATAATGTAATCCTTAGATGTAATCTTTAGAAATAAAATAGTGGCATTAATTTTGAGATACACTGTTCACATATCATTTAAAACATAAATAATTGGGTAATATTGAAAGAAAAATCAAAGAAAAAATACTGCTCCTACCATTTAAGGCTCTATTGATGCTGTAGGGGGAGACTAGGATTTTTTTTCCTACACTGAAATAGAAGTGTATTTTTAAAAGCAGAAAAAGAAAAAACCATGGATGTGCGAGAGACCTCTTTGATCCTAATCCAAATGCCTTGTTACAGGAGGCAGCATCATCATATAATCCTATCCAAAATGGTATCAGGTTCCTACATCAACTTCTTGCTTTTTTGATTGAGTGTCTACCAAAATCTCACTCTAATATTCTAAAACGTCCAAATTTTTCAACATAAGTTTTCAACTCAAGTTACCAATTAACTTACATGACTAGAGAATCCAAGTTTATTTGCCAAAGTCTGGTTTACTTAGGCTCTTGGCAATCTGATTTTATCCTTTTTGCCTCCTTCAAGACATATTCTTAATAAAGAAAGGTGATACATCAATGATAGTATTAATTGCTAATTCTGATTTTCCAAAACCAGGCTTTGACTGGCAAAATGACTAAAGGTTCCCCTCCTTTCACATAATGTGGTGGGATATTCAGGGAGTTCGGGGAGAAAAGCAGGGCTGTGTTTTTGTCATCCCAGTGGAAGCACCTGCAGTTGACTCTGACAGTGGACTTGCTTGTTTCTATGTGGTTTGACTTTTGGGTACAAGTGGCAGATGAGGTGCTGACATGAAGATATCACACACTTTTGAATTTTGCTTATTTTTGAGTCTTTTGAATAAGAAATACTTACGAGGGAGCATTCCCAAAGTCAGTAAAGATCAGGCCATGTTGTTTTAGTGGGGGTGAGACTAGAGCCATGAGGATGTGAGCCGTGGTGTGCTACTTGCTCTCAGGGCCAGCTGATAGTTCATGGTCCATTTTATTCCCAGCTATTAATGATCATAGTCAAAAGGATTGATTGAACTGTAAATTTTGCCTTTATTCCCAAACTGGTGAAATAACTCACTTAAGTTTTTTTGGTTTTTTTTCTAGACCATGCACATAATTCCTCTTTATCTTGGTTCAGAGAGGAAATCACGTTACACAGTAGCAATACCTGTCACCACCCATGGATGCAGGAGTGTGCTCGGTGAAAAATAAACATCTCTTTTAGCTGTGACATAACAGCTGTATTTTCTCAAACAGCACACAATAGTTTGTGTATTCTGTCCTTGTAAAATGTCATGAAAAGATCACAGTTTTTTTTAGAAAAGTTACTTACTCAAAAGAAATATGATTTTAAAAACAAATATATAGTTACTCCTGTATTTTGTTAGGTTTCCTAGTAGCTTTTTTTATTTGTTGGCTCTTAGTTTGATAAACCATCTAGAATTATTTCTGTCACTTGGATGGAAAAAATATTCAAAACTCTGTAGTCTAACAGTCAAGATTCTGTACTCTAAAGATTTACAAAACCACATAATAATTTGTATTTGTCAACATGAAAGTTAAAACTTCTTTTTCTGTGAACACTCCTGACAAACAGTACTGTTCTGATGTTTGCGAAGACAGACAACATTTTGGGTGTAATGCAAGTCTATTTTACATATAAAATTTATCCTGTATTTTCAAAATAATCCTTGAATAAAAAGTATGTTGCTCTCAAGACTTACTGATATTTCAGGGAAGCCATATCTTTATTTTCTTACTCAGTGTTCTTATTTTTGTATTTCTGTGTGACATCAATCTTGCAGAAACATACTACTTACATCTGCTAAAGGATTTCATATAGGTTTAAGAGACTGTTAGAGTTCTCTCTTCTTATAACCAGCAGTATTTGGTACATTCGAGTTATTGTGCTTTGAACTAGAATGAACTGCTGTGCAAGTAGCACCATCATTACGAGGTGATAAAATACTGCCTTTATCTTCTTTATTTACATCAGAAGTAGAATTAACAGCAGTAATAGCAGCAGGCCTACTCAGGATATGGGTAATTTGATTGAATTTTGTTGTAGAAAATGAGTGTATAGCTGAGTTTAGCCAGCTGATATGGAGTCATTCACTTACTAATGCTTCAGCACTTTTGTTCACTTCTGAGATGGATTTATTTAACTTTAAACTGGTCTAAGCTGTTCAATCAGAAAAAAAAACCTCCAGAAATTTTCAAGTAAAACTGTTCCAGCAAAGATTTTATATTGTAGAATTCAGCAAGAAATGATAGAAGTTTGCAACTGCTACTCTACTCTTTTCCTTGAAGCCCCAAATTTAGAAAGCAGAAGCAGAAATATCTTCCATTTAATTAGTATATAGAAAGCACATGAACTGCATATGCATTGCCATTGACTTCGTCTTTTTGATCACAGACTGCTTCTGACTGAAGGGGACTTACAAGAATGGTGGACTCAAACTGTCATTAGAGGGAGTAAGTGCTGTAGCCACAAGTAGTATCTTGAGAGGTTCAGGATGCAGATTAGGAAAAGAATCTTCACTATAAGGATATTTCCACTTTGGAAAAGTTCCTAGAGAGAGGCAGGGAGTCTTCCTCCATTCTTGGGGTTTTCAAGACTACGTTACACAAAGCCATAACTAGTTCTAGTCATGTCTAGACTCTCAATAGAGTCTAGTTCTCTCAATAGTCCTGCTCCATGCAGGAGAAGCAGATGAACTTTTGCTGATTATTGTTCAAAGTGGGCCATGTACAGAGATAACTTCCAATTAGTGTTTCTATGATTTTACAAAATAGCTGAAATCCCATATCACAACATGCCATACATACAGGATTTGTTTAATCCTATCAAATGCCCATCTTAATCTTTCAAACTCAGTTCACTTAAAGACAGATTTTGGAATTTAAGAAAATACTGGTATGGATAAGGCAGTCACGTCTTTGTTCTGGATTATTGTTTTATTTAACCATGTCTAAAATCAATTTTAGCAGATACATTAGCAAACATTTTAGATATTTCAGAGATGTACACAGAGAGGATAATTTATTATACTGAGGAGAGAATGGTTGGATAAAAATTTTCACCTAGTTTTAGACTTATAGGAGTTAGACTTACATGTCTAACACAGCCAGAGACGTATGTTAATCAATCAAGAAAAACTCGTACTTTGTGAGGGTATGCTGGTTTTCCTGATAGTTGTCTAAGATAGAGAACATGAATCACCTTCTGAAAATGCTGGTTTATCTGCATTATGGAGTTTCCAAGATGACTCAGACACAAAGACTTTAAATACCTAAACTAGGGCACATGAATACAGGGCTTGACACTTTATGACTGAAAATATTTTTATTTTAATACAACAAAGAGTGAGAGGAAATCAAGTAAGCTTACAGTTTACCATTCTAATTCAAACCTTCATAACCTCAATATTATGTTTTGGGATATCTGATGCCAGTACATTACCTTTAAACCTTTAAAGAAAGAGGCTTTAAATTATTACTGTGTTTGGAGGTAAAAACACTTCAAATAATTTCAGCTGCTTTGATGCTGTTTTTATTTTCCCTATGACATATATAACAGAAAGTCTAAAGAAAAAAAAAGGGGAAAACTTAATAACTTAAACTGTCATTATACGATGTAAGCACATATTGTATAATAACAGCAACAGTGAAAAAGAGTAATGCTGTCAACAACTCTGTTTTGTGACAAAGCATCTTGCACGTTCCTTTGGATAAATCCAAGTTAAATTTTCCCTTGATCAATTATTCAACAGATTTCATGAAAGGAAAAAAGTCTTTATATATTCCTATTCAACTGTAATGTAAGGTACCTTAATCTTCATAGCTGTCTTTTGGTGACTTGGTCAGAGGCACGGCAATGCATTTGGATTTTGACTAATGTCAACATAAACAATTTAGTCTTTAGATTTTCATTGTTACACCCATCAGACCTCTGAGATACAAAGGATGGCATGATAATATTTAGGCTGAAGCATACATCATGAAAACAATGTTGATTTATACAAGGAACAATAAATATTTGATCTTCATAAAGACAACAACTTGACAGGTCAAGAAAAATTGTGAAAAAAGAGAGTCACCCAGCCATTTATACTGTGCTCTAATAAATCCATTCACTGCACTGGAATCCATCACTCTCTTTAAATCATCGACCTACATCTTAGTACTCAAGTGATGCACATCTATTATACAACTACAGAATAGTCAATCTTGGTCTAGATATTTTTACCTTGCAACTGAGAAACTATTTTAAACAGTATTTGCTGATTCCTGTGTCATTAAAGTTAATTTTCCTGTGATAGTGAGGACATAACTGAAGCTGAAATAAGTTTTGAAGTATTCTTGCATGGTCAGTATTGAAATGAGTTGTTAAAATGGTATAGGATCCAGCTCTACTTATTATTTTATGTATATTATACCAGTCTATTGGAAATTTTCAGAGATCTTCCTATCTATAAATCTAAATCTGAAGTGAAGAATGTATAGGCCCTGCTGCCTAATGATATCTGTTTTCATAATGTAAGTACAGGTCTTGTACCCATTAATAAAATTTTATTGCAGATCTCAGTGTATTGTACTGGCATTTCTCATATGTGTTAGATAGGCATTTGACATATATATGCACGTGTTGCAAAGTAGGCAGCTGACAGAGCAAAAGCACCAGAAGGCAGTAGTTTGTTTTGATGTGCTGTATCTTAGCCATCTGGGGAAAGAGGTACTACTAACAGAAGAAATATAACTAAGGCTATTTAAAGAATCTCACAGAAACTACTGTAGAAGTATAAACCTGAAAGGCACAGCTATTACTGTTTATTGATTCTTTACCAAAAGATTTACTCACAGTGCTTCTGAATTGAATTTCTGATTAATAAATTCCTTGGTCACATTTTCTGAACATTTTCTTACTTCCTTTTAAAGAGTTTGGCTCTCACAGCTTTGGCATTTGGGTCCATAATCATAGATTTTGGTAGAAAGAATTTAATATTATATGGATTATATTACACTGCTGTTATTATGTTACATATGTATATTATGGAATTAGTCTTAATTAGCATTTCTGCTGTATGCAGAATTCTGATAGGGCGAGCAGCTCATTCTAATAGGGACGGCAGGGGATGCTCATAAGCAAAAGATAAATCCCAGTGGAGTTACACTGCTGTAGAAAAAAGCAGGAGCCAGAACTTCTTTTTACCAATTCATTCAGAAACATAACAGATATTTCTTGGTGAAAAAAAAAGAAGAAAAAAGAGCAGGAGAATAAAAATACACTTAATGTGTCTGATTTGCAATAAAGGCTCCTATTGAAGTCTACACTGTTTTTCATATGGGGTCGTCACTTCAAAAAAGCACATTAAACTCTTCTAAGATTCAGAGTGGGATGAAATAAGAGGAAAACTAGTCAAAAGACTAAGAACTTAAAAGAAGTGGTAACTGGCTATGGTGCTCTTTAGAAAGGGAATAGTGTACAGAACAAAACAGGCCTGGTAGCTTTTTAGAAATGTGAAATAACTTGTGAGTCTAAAGGATGGAAAAGGCAGGGCGCAAGAAAGTGAATTTCACTAAAAAAACCCCTCACCCTTTTTTTTTTAATAAGGAGAACACCTGTTTCTAAACATTTTCTCATGAAAACAAAAAGAAGGAGCTGCAAGGAAGAGATTCACTATGGCTTCATGAACTAAAACTAGCTCATTCACCATGGGAAAAACCAAGAAAATTGACAAAGGACAATACCTTCCTAAATAAAGAAAGCAAGCTTAATGTATCTTTGCTTCATCAGTTCAATCACACAAACACAGAATTCAACTTACTGTATTATTTTTTTCTCATTCTCTGTTTTGCCCAAATAAAAAGCTAACATATGTCTTATTTGCAGGCCTTGTTAATATATGTATCTGCCCTTGTTTTAAGACATGGCTAAATACACAGATAAGAAAGGTTAATGCACAGATTTCAGCAAGTGGGAGAATTTTCTCTTCCTGCCTTGCAGCTAGCTCAAAGATTTTCTCTAAAAAACTTATTTAGCCTCCGAAATTGTCGCTATGGAGTTGCAATTTATTTTTAGTGATTTTAACACATACTCTAAATTAAAAATAGCAAGGATTTCATTCAAAAATGCCTAGTGAGGGTTACTTGCAAGTACTATTTTTGCCTTTTCTTACTACTTAGTATTATTATAGCAAACAGCTGGTGCAAACATGAGGGAAAATAGATGTGCTTTAATGGCCTGTCTGGCTGACTGACTGGTAAGTGCTGTTGAAATGCGCTATGTTAACTTCATGAGTGAATAGAGCAAATGCAAATTGTCAAGTCAGTTAACATTTCCTGTTCCCGCAGCTCTGACTTCCAGCCATGACAAACACTGTCGTTGTGTTGCATGAGCTTTACCTTCACCTTTCCAATGAATGAGGATTACATATATTATTGCTCAGCTACTATGCTCATGTGTCCCTCATACTTGAGAGAAGTGTTGGTGGCACAATAACCCTTGTATGTCTGTGATAGCATGTAAGTCTCATCTTTAATTAAACCCCTAGCTAAAACTGAAAGTTGCTGCACAGTGAAAGAAAGTGTGAAGAACCTGTGAATCTCTTGCTGCATTCAGCACAGGAGTGTCCTGTCACACTAGCAACTCTTAGTGCTCTCAGAAAAAGGCCTTGTTTTAGAGCAAGGCTGGACACCAGCTGTTTCTTCTTTAGAATTAGTTTCACTTGTCCATGAAGGGAGACTTCAGGCTCCAGAGTGTTCAAAGTTATTGTACTGTGTTGTCAGTATAGAGCTCCAAGAAGAACATGAAATCAGAATTTTAATCATAACTATTTGAAAATATGTATGTTAAGAAATATCTGTATCCTGAAAACATATATGAAAAAGAGTCAAATCAGAACATACAGAAAATTTTACTGTTCTTTATATACATTAGTATTTGTGTTACTGTTTTATGTCAATCTACTTTAATATTAAAAAGCCTACGTACCCTTTTCCAGAGAGGTAATTTAATTTTATTTAACAGGTTTCCTTTTTGGAGAGAAGCTTTGAAAGGGTTCCCTTGATGAAACTAATAATCAACCTAGAATGAAAGTCAAGACTCATCTTTAAAAAAGACAGCTTGAACAATAAATAGAGAAAATAATAGAATATAGATTTCACAATTAAAGGATTATCTCTAATTAGGAAGACTTTGCACTGTTGGATAATGGTTGGCAAAGAGAGAGTGAGCAAACCACATATTACTCAGAAGTAGCCTATAAATCTGTACAGGCAAGCTGTTTGGCTGATTAATTTATTCCTCAGCACTCTGTGTAACACTTAATAACACATAGACTTCCTGCAAGCTACAGGCTTTCTTGGAAACTTGTTTTACTACTACTCCATGTTTTTAATTTTATATTACTTTTCAGATATCCTTTAAAAATTGACTGTATGATCTGTGCACTCTAGTTAACACCAGAAAGGTGAGGGTAATTAAATTCAATCTTTTTCAGACCATCAGGTTGGAATACAGTTATGTCACTAAAAACCCTACCTTTTGTGTCTGAGTTTATCTGTAAGTTTGGCTCATTTCAGTATAGCTACATTGTGTCATTCATATGACTAAAATGGACACTATCTTATGAAATACTTGTGACTGAACATACACTTTACAGTGTGTTTTTGAACATTTCCGTAAAAGCAAATTTGCTGTGATCATCTATGTCATCCAAATGCTCAATGAAACTAAACTAGAAAAGTCTACGAATACTAGCACATTTAAATTCACGTTCATTTTGAATGAATAAACTTGATACATATTCTCTGTGCTTCAGAAATTAATCGCATCAACACATGCAAGAGCTGTTCATATGGGCAGTGATTCCAGTTACAAGTGATGAGTAGCTCCATTGTGCTCCTTTGTTTTTGCATGTTAACCCTTTTGCCTGTAATAATCTTGTTTAAATAGCCTAAATACTGCACGCCGTTGTGGTTTAATAATTACCATTGACACACAGCTAACTCAGTGCTCCTCAGCTACTCTGGCATATTCTCTGTGTTAGACATGCTGCTCTTTGATGGTCACGGCTCAAGTGCAAACTACTCTGACTGAATAAATGTATACTAATGTACAGTTTAGGTGTTGTAGCAGGAGCAATTCTAAACATTTAAAAAAATCTCTGAAACACAATGATTTTTCTTTTCTTGTCATGTACTCTAGAGTCTCCACCAGATGATGTCATATCTAGTTTTATTTCTTTGTTAATGTCTTTTATTTTTTTAAAATTAAGTATCTCTTTAACAGCTTTTAATATGATGTGCATAGATACTAAAGATGTGAAGTGGTGATAAAAACGGAAACGGTTTAATTTTTGGGACAACATTGAGATTCCCAAAGCTCCTCTGTATTGTTCTGGTGTAGATAAAAGAGACTTAAAAACTGGTAATGTACACCAATCTGTAAATGAAGAACTTCATTGCTCTTTATGCGTAATTCTACCCTGCTCTTTTCCACAAGTTCAAAGGGTTGATAAAAGGCTGCTCTTTTCCAGTCCTGAACAGAAATATAGGTAGCAGACCTACCAGAGAAAGAGAATATGTTTACTTGGGGTAAAGTGAACAAACTTCATTATTTCTGGTAGACTTATAAAAATCTTTAGAAGAAATTATTCCTTATACTTTTCAAGTGCTATGGTTAATATATGTGAGTAAATAGAACCTCTCACCTCCACTCTAAAAAAACGAAGCCTGAAAAATACCCACACTGACCAAACAAAAGATTAGGTCAGTGTAACTTTGGGATCAAAGGGCAAAACTGCAAACCTACTTTAATGGCATGATTTTGCATTTGATTGCAATAGCAACAGAACACAGACACACTGAAGGAAAAGACACATTTGTTTTGGATGCTGTCTGTGTGTATTAGCAGAGTCATTCTGAAACACTGTATACATTGAACTGTACTGTACATAATTTATTTATTACTAGCTTTGGAGATAACACACTTAGTAGCTGAACAACCTTGTACCTTAGGTCTCATAAAGGGAGATATATTTACAGGGGCCACTAAGTTTAAAAGTATAGTACACTCAGTACACAGGGGGTGATGATCACAGAGGGGAAGCATGAAGAGGGTAGGGCATTTATGCTTTTTTGGCACCATTAATTTTAATTTGAAACTTGGGTTTGAAAGGAAAATTGAAATGAACACATAGGCAAATTGAAATGAGCACATTTGAAAAAAGTTCCCTTGGAGTCTGAGCCTACCCAGAATAATGAACAGGGCTGAAATGCTGAATATTAAATAACTAGGAGGTTTGAGTTGATACAACCCCCTGTCATTCAGCTGTATCCTGGTCTGCCACTTTCATTAAACGCTTGGGAACACCATTGCTTGACATGTCACTTTAGGAGAAATGAAAGATTCTATGCCATATGAGTGGGAAACTCTGAGGCCAGGAGTGTCACTACTCTTTTTTAGAAGCACTGCATGAGAGTATCTGAGCGTATTAGTGTGTGAATTCAATTACTGGACTTTACGGTGTGTAGCCCCTAAAGATGATAAAGCACTGCCTGTGTGTTCCTAACCAGTTGCTTCCTGCCTTCAATACCTGCTTGCTGCGTACTGCTTACATGGATAGGAACAAAGTGTTTGTAGGAACAAGGGAGTAGGACAGGGAAAAACAATGTAGAATAGCACCTAGATGTTCCAGTTAATAGCTTATGTGGACGGTAAGGATCAAAGAATTTATTCGGCCCTATAATAATCCATGTGGATTTCGTGTATCTAGATATTACCAGATGCATTACCTCAACTGCTAACATATGACACTAAGGTAATTTATATACCAGCACTTTTATAACCAGAACTTAGACTTCTAGCAATCCATTTTCTTGCTCTGTGAAAGAAGAAAGACGGATCTTGACAGTTTTGACTGATGAGTCAAATAACTGTAATGAATCAAAGTATATTTCTAGCTGCCACATATAATGTGCTAACTGTAATGTTACTGAACAAAGCTATTTTGGTAAAATACCAGCAAAAGAAGGAACTGGAGCCACTCTTTTTACCTCTTTGGGCTTATCATCACTGTCCCGGTTTCAGCTAGGGTAGAGTTAATTTCTTCTCAGTAACTGTTACACTGCTGTGTTTTGGATTCAGAATGAGAATGGTGTTGATAATACACTGGTATTGTGGTTTTTTGCTAAGTGGTGTTTATCTTAAGTCAAGGACTTTTTTTTCTTGTCTGATGCTCTTCCAGTGAGGAGGTGTGCAAAAAAACAAACTGGGAGGGAACACAGCTGGGACAGGTGACCCGAACTGACCAAAGGGATATTCCACACCACAGAACCCTATGCCCAGTATATAAACTGGGGGGACTTACCCAGAAGGATGACCAATCTGGTTTTGGGAAGGGGGGGTCTGGTATTTGTCTGCAGGTGAGGAGCACTTGCATTGTGCATCACTTGTTTTCTACCTTGATATAATAATATCATCATTATTACTATTTACAATTATTACTGTATTTTACTTTAATTTCAATTATTAAACTGTTCTTAACATAAAAATTTTACTTTGATTGTTCTCCTCATTCCAGTGGGGAATACATTTGAGTGTGTCTTCAGGGAGGCCTTTGGCTTCTCTGTCACAGTGCAGCACATTTTCCCCGAGCCAGTCTATGGGTGTATCAGGACAGACAGCTGCTTTCCAGTGCATGGGATCACAGCTTGGGAGACAGGCTCTAGCGCTGCCTTAGTATGGTGAAAAGCCACTACACAGATAACTGGTTACTGTTTTTCTGTTGCTGTTTGTTACTGTGGATTATACTTCAGCTCTGAATTTCTCTTTACACTTAATATGCAGAATTATTTTTTTTAATTTTCAAAAGACTAGATCAAAATAACTGATGATCCTAGCCCTTTTTTATTTAGCATGTCTGTTTACAATCTTATTTATTTTCTAAGAAAATGTGTGTACGCAGATCAGACGGTTTTTTGAAACAAAAAGCTTTTCTAAGTTCACGTCTTGCATAGATTTAATACACTCTCCAACAATAAAGTAACTGTTGATTATTGCCCTGCACAGTTGCAACAGCCTCATTAGTTTCACTATGTAGTTTACAGTAGTTTCATGCCAAATTAAAAGTATAGGTCAAAGGACTAATGTGAGTTCAGCCTGTAGAAATTTGAAGCTCACCTGGATCCAGCAATTTATAAACATACAAAGCCACTTCATACACTATCCAAAAGCAAAAATTCACAATGGGTGTAATTAGGAGTGTTGTTCTGTCTTAGCAATTAGACTATGGCTGATATGCCCATTATTATGAAAATGAGAAAGTTGCGTTTTATTATTGTCATGCTATTTAAGTATTGAATGCTTATCTAGGGTTACTGTGGTCATGGGAAATGTTAAACAATTGAAACAACTGATTCTTCTAAAAATATTACTTACTGGACAATGAGCCTGTTTTGAAGGATACTGAAAACAAGAGGTTCTTATTACGTGGAATACGTTATTGGCCATGTTCAGTGTCTAGTTTTGGGTAGCACAGTACAAACAGGCACTCTCACTGTGGTCATATTCTGATGAAATAAGATGGGTCCTTCCTATACCCAGAATGTGTTAAGTACAGCATCAGGTGCTGATGAGTCTCCCTTTGGAGAGCAAAGAAGGTGATGAGGAATGGAGAGACTCTTGTCTGAGCAGGTTGACACATCTTGGCCTGTTTAGCCTAGTGAAGGCTTTCAGAGGACATTATTCTTCTTTACAGGTAAAAAAAATATAAATCAAGTAGGTGGCCACTTGTGATTCCTGTTGAGGTCTCCTTTCACACGAGTCATGCCATGGGAAGGTGGAGGGAGAGTGCATGAGCAGAAGTGATAAGCCCCATCTCCCCTCTCCTTTGCATGAGAGCATTCCCTTCATGTCAACATCACAACTTCTTCCTGGCTTGTAAACGCGGTACATGGAGTTAGGGAGATGAGAAGCAGCTTGCTGGAGAGAGGAACTACTGGAAAGTTGAAGTTCCCAGAGAGTTCTCTGATAAATGATCACCTGGGTAAACACCAAGGAGGCAGGACATCTGCTCATGAAAAAGAAATATATTATTTGGAAAACGTAAGAGAACTGATGAGAAATAGAATAAGGTTGCTAGTAAGCTAAGAAATAAGTTTTCTGAGCACTTAGTTGTTAGTGCAGTTTTATGTTGAACTGGTTTAAGGAGGGTACTCAAAGAAGTTTCGGAAACCTTTATAAGGCTTGACTGCAGGGAACTGGTTTCAATTGCTCCAGTGTTCTTTCCAAGATTTCAACCTGTTTCTAAATATATTGTCTTTCGATAATTGAAGACTTTCAGTTTTCAAAATTATACATTAATTAATGTAACTGCAAAGCTATTTTTGCATAGATGTTTACAGATTTCTTCTCAGGTTTATAAGCCTTTGGCTTTATCTTATTTTCTTTGACTGAGTATCTTTTCCTCATTTATATGAAGAGTTTTCTCAAGCATGCAAATACCTATCATCAAAAGGCTTAAAAGAAGCTGTTTTCCCAGTGACTGCCTACTACTGGAGAACTCTTTACAGATGTGAAAGGCTTAAGGACATTCAAATTATTAAATAATTGAAGTGAACTTATTTTATTTTATCAATACTTTTAATAAATGGCATTTTTTTCCTGTTTGCAGACAATAATAGGTTTTCAAGAGATTCACAAGACCTCTGTATGGTTGAATGTCTCAGAATGCATTCTCTTCCTATGATTTTGATGCCCTTAAAAAAATTATTTTTTTACCATTTGAAATCCACATATAAATAATCTGCTTCACCAAACAACTAAAATGGGAGAACACAAAGGAGTAATTTAGGTTTTAATTTGGTCAGATATACGCAGACAATACACCTGCCTTACCGTCAAAGAGCATTAATAGAAACCAACGCAAATTTGCATCAACCTCATGATGAATAAATTGTAAACAATAGTTGCAAAGTATTTAATTAGCAGGTTCATAATAAAAGGTTTTAATGGACACTACATTTCTGAAGCTATGTGAAATAGAAAGTGCTTACCAGAGGTAATAACTAGTTTAATTTCCTTCCATAAGTATAGCAGCCATTCTTTGCAAATTATTGTGCTTAGGAGCTGTGAAGTGAGACCATTGAGAGGAAGTCTCCCTTCAGTTTGGAAAGCACATATATGAAAATGTAATTCTGTCCCAGTGTGACCCCAGATCACTGAGATTAACAAGGATTTCTCATTGACTTTGGTTGCATTGGTGCTCTCCGATAATGTATGTACTGTTTAAATATATTAAAGATATAGCACAGTCTTAAAAAGTGGTAATAATGCTCATCACCATCACTGTAAAGTAGTAAAGTACTGAAATAAAGCAGTATAAGAGTCCATAAAAAAATCTAAGCATCCAACATTTCAGTAATGTTATCATATTCATACACATAATCAGTCCTCTTCTACAGCAATGCAGGACGAGTTTCCACAGTGTCGTTAAGACAGAAACATACAATTTTCCCTTGCTGGAGGGTATGATTCCATAGGTGTTAAGAATTTTAATGGAGTTACACATTTTTACTTGAGGCTGTTTTTCATAGAATCATAGAATCATTAAGGTTGGAAAAGACTTCTAGCATGATCAAGTCCAACCATTATTCCAACACTGCAAAGCCCACCATTAAACCATTCCTTAAGTGTGTCCTAAGTGCCACATCTGCATGTTATCTGAAAACTTCCAGGGACTGTTACTCTACCACTTGCCTCGGCAGCCTGTTCCAATGCTTGACCACCCTTTCTGTGAAGAAATTTTTCTTCATGTCTAATCTAAACCTCCCCTGGCACAGCTTGAGGCCATTTCCTCTCATCCTGTCACTTGTTACCTGCGAGAAGAGGCTGACCCCCACCTGGCTACAACCGCCTTTCAGGTAATTGCAGAAAGCAAAAAGGTTTCCCCTAAACCTCCTTTTCTCCAGGCTAAACAACCTCAGCTCCCTCAGCCACTCCTCATCAGACTCGTGCTCCAACCCCTCCGCCAGCTTCATTGCCCTTCTCTGGATGTGCTCCAGCACCTCAATGTCCTTCTTGTAGTGAGGGGCCCAAAAACTGAATATAGGATTTGAGGTGCGGCCTCACCAGAGCCGAAAACAGGAGGATGATCACTGCTCTGGTCCTGCTGGCCAGGCTATTTCTGATATAGAGTACCCATCTGGCATTAATATATAAATAAAAAGTAAATTAAAAGAGAAATGCATTGTAAAAGGCCTCTTCCTAAGAAATGTAGAGGTATTAAGATATTTATAGTGTAATGAGATGGGCAAATAACACCTAGGAACAGATATGTGAGGTTTTGCTCTGGTGAAGAGAGTTTAGCAAAAAAGAATTTGGACTTTTCTAAATATCTCTAAATATGATATTGTAATGAGCAAAAGGTGTGATTCATGTATTTGTATACAAAATTTCCTTTCTCAACTAGTCTAACTGTCTCAGTATCTAGACCACATGAAATATCAGAGTAATGGATTTAACAGCTTTGATGATTTGCTTCTATGTTCCAGGAAATTAATTGTAATAAAAAGGATACAAGAATTTTCGCTGGCAGACTTCAGGCAAAAATGCCAATTTCAGGTAATATTAGAAAATCAAAAAATCTTTCAGGTGCTGAAAGAATGGAGCAGTCCTTAATAGGAGCGGAAAGAGTGAAGGAAGAAACCCTGGAGGTTCATTTAGGCTAAGTCACGCTGCTGCCACTCAGCCATGTGCTTAAAATGCCCACCACATCTCTCCTGTTTTGTTCTGCCCTTGGGATCTTCTCTTTCAGGCCAAGGGTACAAGGTACAGATATCAATTTCTGTGACTGCAGGTTAGAATTGCCTAGATCAGGATTTCTCTCATTTTTAATAATGCCCAAAGAAACAGAAACTCTGAGATACCATGGTAAGGAATTCAGTATAAGGACACAGATAAGAGAAAGCTTCAGGAAATAATGTCAATGTGGAGATGAACTAAAAATAGCCCACAGACCTCTAAACATCCTTCACTCATCACACTTTTCCATATCTCATCCTGCTGAGTGCTAGAATATTTCTTACACTGTAAATGATTTGAGAAGCTGAGCTGGTAAATTTGTTGTTGATAAGCAGCTTGAATATTCAGAAGGAAGAGGCCACTGAGAACTGAAACTTCATGTTCAACAGAATAGACTAGTTGGGATGTAGCAGAAGGGCTAGTGATAGTGAGAGCTATCTTCACAAGGAATTTCTAATTCCTATACTGCTATTAATGAACTGTTCACCAGTCCTGAGAACAGAATATTCCATTCCATCCCATCAGTGTATTAAAAAATTATGTAAATGAGATATGGAGACCTAATTAGAGTGCAGGAATTGCATGGTTCAAGGAAAAGTTCAGTTATGTATCAGTAATTACACAACAGCCCTTTTTCCTAACAGGCTAAATCAACTCCATTTCATCATAATAAGTGTTGTAATTAAAACAGCTTTTCAAACTAATAGTACATAAAAAATATAATAAAAAATGCAAAGTCCAAACATCTACAGGGTTTGTTTAAAGACCTGGGAAGCATGCAAAATAGGAAGAGAATTATTTTGATTCAGATAGTATAATAAGCTATTGTTTTTGGGAACAGAATGTTAATGGCAAGTCCAATTTGTACAATATCAAGGAACATCCATACTTGCAAAGTTCCTAGCAGAACTAGACCCTTAAGTTATCTCACATTTTCTTTCTTTTTTTTTTTCTCTCTTTCAAAGATGTTACTGTTGACTACTACACTAATACTGATAAGCTAAAAGGTGTTATGTTGATCTGATTTTTTTTTTCAGAGACGAGAATGCCCTCTGACAAAAGAAATATTGAAGGAAAAAAAATACTAAGAAAAATGTATATAAATGTCCTTTTCTTCATGTTGGTACATGCTGCAGAAGAAAACTGAGAAAGTAGTTAAAAGTCCAAGATATATACATGTTACGAGACCTTTGGGAGAAATTATTGTTGGTTTTGTTTGGTTGGTTATTTTGTTTTATTTTCAATAAAACTTGTTCCAGCTTCCTTGGAGATTTTACTGCAAATCTAACAAGTTTAGGCTGTTGTATAACACAAAGAGAAAACCTTTAGGAAAACCATGTCATTAGGCTTCAAGATAAAGCATGGTGCTAATAACACCAAGGTTGTGGTTTCAATCCCTGTATGGGCAATTCACTGAAGAGATGGGTTTAATGATCCTTGTGGGTCCCTTCTAACTCAGAATATTCTGTGATTCTGTAAATAATGTGCCCAATACATCATCTTCTTGATACTTTACTGCCTCTGAAATAGCTTTAACTGTGCTGAGTACTTACTGAAATTGTAATTCTGCAATTATTCCTATGTCTAGGATTATGCATGTGGTTTAAAAGGGGAAAATGGCTTATTTTCTTCCCCTAACACAAATTTAGTTGTGTTAATATTGAAGATAGGTACAATTAAATTATATTTGCTATGAGGAGATGAAAGAAACTTGTAACCCAAACTACTTATGGACCATAACTGATGAGGCCAAATAATTCCATACCTAATTTAGCTTTTTTTTTTTTCTGTAAACTGTTTATCATGGGAACTGAATGTTATATATCGCATTCCTTTCCATTTTATTCCTCCTTTAAGCAAATTTTTACTTTGAACTTCCAAGACACTGCTAGCTTTGTAATGAGACACATCCATCTGTTGTAGTTGTGTGCCATCACATCTTTACAGCACATAAATAAGAAAACTTAATCCATTTATTCTTATAAAATTAGCACTTTTTGGACACTGTATGATGATAATTTCTCCTCCTGAAATGACAGTGAACTGGAGGATTAGGATAGCAGATGACAGCATTTATTTCCATAATTTACTGGTGCCATGAGTAATGTTTGAGACCATGCCATTTCCCTAACACTTGTGACATAAAACGTCATTTTTGCTGCAAGAGTGTTATAAAATTTGGCATAATGGAGTTTGTTTTTTTCCAAGAACTATTAACTCCCCAGCTACCAGATTTGGAAAAAGGAGAAAATAAGACTCTATTACACATTTTGCACAGAGCTTATTTATACCTCAGCAAGCAAAATATAGCTGCAAAGTACCATTTGGAATATTTTCAAAGAAAATATTTGACAATAAATATAGTTAATTTCAGTGGAAAATGAAAATACATGCAAATGTTTCTAAGAAATTGGTATTTCTGTATACACTAATGTACCAATGCCCATTTAAAGAAGTGTTCATCCAGGGCTCTTCCTGAAAATTCAACAGAAATGTATGACTGGCTTTGAAGAATTTAATCTATGCTTTTGTTAGAGCTCTCTGTACTTTTTTATCTATATATGTGAAAATGTCAAGTGCAAGTAACTTAGACTGCTTTCTAAAAGTAAAGGATATATGGAATAAATTTAGAGGAAGTTATACTTTTGCAGAAAAAAAGTGGTCTATGTCATGTGATATCATGGTTCTGTTTCTCAGATAGCGATTCTTGGTTACTACTCATGAACTTTTAATCCAATTTAGACTTTTCACATTAATGGAATTTCCTGTTTGACTGCATCAACTCCTTGAAATTCATTGTTGTTTGCATATTTTTCAGGATATTTATGTAAATAAAGGGCCAAAGGTATTTTTAGACTAAGCAGCTGAAGACCCAGGAGCTGTTGCCTAATGCATATGATAGGTCATCTACAGACATGGTTTCTGTTCCTGAAATAATGGAGAACCATTGTTCTCTGGACTCAGATTAATTTTGTCTCTATTTAGATCCTCCATGAAACACAATCTGCAGGGTAAATTTCTCAAACAACTTGTTTCTCCCTATCTAATCTTTTCTGGTCATACATGAAATTAGGATAGCATGATTTTCTTTCTCCCACCCTCCAGTTATTTTGCTGTATCAGGTCAAGGGGATAGTTTCACATTTTAAATCTTGTAGTAATTCCTGTGTACATTTGAGCTTGACGCCTTCATCTCCAGCTCTCACAAACCTACTTTGGTTAAATTAATCTTCAAATTTTCTTTTATGGGAGGAGCATTTTCAGATGCCTCCTCAACTCAAGTGTTTTCATTCTCAACTCAAAATATTTCTTTCCTGGTATATTGTCAACTTTGGATTTTACCTTTTTATTTAATTTTCCTATATAACTCTTATCAAGAAGTCTGAAATCTCACACATTACCTACACTATTTTCATCTTTTCTCATCTTTATCCCCAGTTCTGTCTTTTCTCAATTTCTCCTTCCCACTTTCTAACATTTTATCTTTAGCAGATGAATGTTAGAAATGAAAATTTCTTAATTAAAATGAAATTTTACTTAAAAGTCCCATTCTAAAGTGCATCCTTTGACTTTTACAGTTCTTGCATGATTATTTCATTGTATCACATACATTTGCTGGTTTTTTATCTTGTTTCTTCACTCATGGTCATCAGTCTTCTCATATGCAAACAGCATTGCCAACATATTTCTCAGATGTACCTTCCAAAATGGAGAGGGATTTTTTTCCTTGGGTATCAAAGCACACTTCACTATTCTCTCCAATTATTTACTCTTACAACTTATCTAGACCCATAGTCTGTGTGAGATGTACAGAAAATAAAGGTAAATCACAGTTCATTATAGCCCTACTGAAAAGGTACTTGTCAAATATAGCAGAGACTTTTCCTAGTCTGTTCAACCATAGGAATATGTCACAGTTGGAGGCGAAGGAAGCACGCAGACTCAAGCTCAGCTCAGGACAGGACCCAGGGCCAGAAAGCCAAAAGGCCAAAAGGCCTGAAAGCCAAAAGGGGCCAAAGGCCCTGCCTTTCTTTATTCAGTCATTTTTATACCTTTTCAAAGACACCCGTGGATTGGAAGATGAGGTTACCACCTCTCCAACCACACAGGACACTGACACAGTCTATCATATTCCCCGCCTTAGGGAAAGGAATGAAAAACAATACAGGTTGGTTAGGAAAACAAAGCTATGTTTACAGAAAATGCATGAGAAACTCTATTACAGGAATGAAAACATCGAAAGACTGCAAAACTCAGGGCGACAGGAATATATTATAAAATCGCGAGTAGAGCAAAGGAAAAAAATTTGAGTAAGAAGTTACTATTTCCTTTGTAATCTTCTGAATTGATGTTTGCAGTGATTTTCTTCAAATCTTTCAGTGAGACTGTAACCTAAAGCCTGGCATGAGGAAGGCATAATGCACATCTACTTAGGACTATTTTGTTTTCATGCTTTTTACATGGGGATGTGCAACTGTTTAGTAGGCAGCTTAGTCATATGAATGATGTTCCAAAAATCTTTTCAGAAAAAATCTTTTAAAACCCTATGGCTGTCCTCTGGAGACAAATAGGAGGGTTTCCAACATCACTCCAGTTTGGAAACCATCTAACAGTCCCCAAATGATTACATACCATTGTCACAATTGCACATTTAGCCTCCACAGCTCCTGGAAAAGGGATGGAGTGCCTCATTCTGGAGGCCATCTCTATTCACATAGATGACAAGAAGGTGTTCAGGAGCAGTCAGCATGGATTCACTAAAGGTAAATCATGCTTAACCAACCTGTTTGCCTTCCATGATATAATAGCTACCTAGATGGAGGATGGGAGAGCAGTAGATATTGTCTACCTCGTTTTCTTCAAGTCTTTCAAGCCTGTCTCTCACTACATCCTCATAGGCAAACTCGGGAACTGTGGACTGGATGACTGGATAATGAGGTGCATTGAGAACTGGCTGAATGGGATTCCCAGAAGGTCATTATCGACAGCACAGGGTCTAGTTGGAGGCCTGTTACAAGTGATGTCCCCAAGGTTCAATACTGGGCTAGGTATTGATTAATTTATTCATCAATGACTTGGTTGAAGAGGCAGATGCTTCCCCAGCAAATTCCAACAAGCTGTCCACGAGCCAGCAGTGCCCTTGTGGCTAAGAAGGCCAGTGGTATCCTGAGGTGCATTAGGAAGAACCAGCAGGTTGAGGAAGGTAATCCTGCCTCTCTACTTTACCCTGGTATGGCATGTCTGGAGAGCTGTGTCCAATTCTGGACTCCTCAGTGCATGGAGCTCCTAGAGTGGGTCCAGTGGAAGACAACAAAGGTGATGAGGGTACTGGATCATCTCTCTTACAAGGAAAGGCTGAGGGACCTGGGCCTGTTCAACCTCAAGAAGAGACAACTGAGAGGGGACCTCATCACTGTCTGAAGGAAGGGTGTCAAGAGGATGGAGCCAGGCTCTTCTTGGTGGGGCTAAGCAATAGGACAAGAATGGGCAATGGGCAGAAACTGATGCACAGGAAATTTCACCTGAATATGAGGAAGAAATTCTTTACTGTTTGGGTGACCAAGCACTGGAACCAGCTGCCCAGAGCAATGTGGATTCTCCCTCACTGGAGATATGCAAGAACTGTCTGGACAAAATCCTTTGCCATGTGCTCTAGCATGACCCTGCTAAAGGAGGAAGGTTGGACCAGATGACCTGCTGTGGTCCCTTCCCTTACCTATTCTGTAATTTTGTGATTCTGTTTGTGTATATATGTGTGTTTTCAGTGGGACAGAGTGAGAAAGCGTATGTGTGTATATGGATATGGGAGAAGTGATAAAATAAGTAACAAACTTTTATTTCTTAAATATTGCCTAATTCTTCTAGGGCTGTTTTCTGCTCTGGAAAGTGCCAGCAACCACTCAGCTTAATGTCAAATTTCTACTTCTGTCCCACTCTTGTCTGTCACTGAGATGAAAAGAATTCTGTGGAAAGCAAAACAGAATAAATCTGTGCAGGATATTTTAGCATGCTGAGCAGCTGCTGCTTAAAATACAGATCAGAACTCGTTCTTTTGGGAGAGTACCCAGTGACGGATTTCCAGAAGCGCAAGCAATATGTTTACTAATCTCTCCTGGCTAGCAGCAGTATGTTTAGTTTCCATAAGCCTGGAGGCCAGTAGTCCTGTGAGAACCCTGAGTTGCAGAAATTCAAGCATAATAATTTTGACTTCAAATGACACAGTAATTCCTCAGCTTTTATACAGTTCCAGCTGCACACTTCAGCTCTACAAGTAATACAAAAGAAGTGACATCATCAGTACCTACATAATAATTTTAGCTTGTGCTAGAATCTAATACTGTTAAGGGGCTAAAATAAGAAGCGAAGTTCTAAATTCTTCTGAGTTGCAGTCATGAAGCAATGACATCTGCAGCATCCCATTAACTCATGCTATATTTCCATGAAATTTCAGAGGGCAAGTTTTTTAACATCTACTGACTATACAGAGTACAAGCACCAGGAAAAGACTTAGAAAGCATTGAAGACAGGATTTTTCATCTCCTTTTGTCTTCTTCTGGTAGTTTTTTTTAACAAGTATCATTTGACTTGATTTTTGACTGCTGCATTTCTGTGAACACAATAAATACATTGATATGTATTGTATATATTCATTAATTCACACACACACTTCCCCCAATACACTAAGATATGACTAATAATTCTGAAATTGCACTAGGTGTCTGTGGCAAGATAGCAGTGGGGGCTGTAGGACAGCCCCTGTAAGCAGAGGCTGGAACTGCCCTGTGCTGGACACAGACTTTTGCAGATGGCTCCAACAAACCTGCGACAGGCCATTGCTGAGTCCCTCAGCCAAGACTCTAGAAAACATATTTAAGAAAGGGGAGAAAATTATGGACAGGCAGAGGAGGGAGAAAAAAGAGAGTAAAACAGCGAAGGGAAAACCAAGGTCAGAGAAGGAGCAGGAGCAGGGCAGATGCTGCTGCAGGACTACAGCTCCTGGAGGACCCATGCTGGAGCATGGAGAGGAAAAAGGTAAAGAGGATGGAGTAGCAGAGGGAAACCATTTTGTACTGGCCCTAACACTCCCATCACCACCACTTCCTGTGCCACAGGCTGCCTCACCAAAGGGACTGAACATAACCTGCAGCAATAACAAGGGGGAGGAGAGGAGTTTGGGGTGAAGCTGAGCAGGCAAATGGGGGAGGAAAGGCATTTTCCTTAAGTGTGTTTTCCCCAGATGTTTTAATGTTGGGGGTTTTTTGTTTGCTTTTTGTTTCCCAATACCTGAATAAGTAATTAAATATATATGTTAACGGGCAATACATTTTCCACCCATTACGTCTGTTTTTCCTGTGTTACTAATTGATACAAGATCTCCCTGTGTTTATCTTGACCCACAAACTTCCATACTCCTGTTGTTTCTAATTTCTCCCCCATCCTACTGAGGGGGCAGTGACTGGCTGGATGGGACTTCGGCTGCTAGCTGGGGCCAATCTGCTACATAATTTTGTGTTAATACTCACATACATTGGGTTTTTAAAATTTTGGCTGGAAATTTCATGGCGTTTCTTGTAATACTTTAGGTATTTGATTAACATACATACTATCCTAAAAGCAATCCCCAGAAATAAATTGTTTAAAAATGTTACATTTTTTGTGTGTGTATGATTGATCTTGTAGTGCTTCAAATGGAAGAGATAGTATACACTCACCAGAAAGATTTCCATTTAGATTTAATTCTAGCCAGGCTCCTGAAGTTATCCCACAGTCCTAAGCCCTCCCACTCTCTTCTCAGCTTCAGTTTAGTCCCCAGCAGTAATTCCAGACCAGGATTCTAGCTATGAAATTTGTGTTGATTTTTGTTTGATCCTTTCTAACCTCCTCCTACCTGCCTCCTCTTGGATTTTTATCCTAATTTTTTTTTCCCTCACAATCTAGTTACATTCTCTTTTTCACCTTACATGCATCTACTTTTAAGTTCCTTCTCTCCAGACAGATACAATGTAGCAGAGAGAAGTATTGTGATGGCTAATGATCATGAGGGTTCATTAATATTTCTTGGATCTATCAGTTTCTTCTTGGTATCGTTTATTATCAAGAATGACAGTTTTTTTCTTAGACTCTTGTTGGCTAAGAAAATCATGATTTTTTTTCTCACTAAGAGGCTATGGAATATTATACCATTATAGTCATTTTACCTACAGATCTTTCAAGTTGAATTTTTAGAGAGCTTGATCTTTTCTTCATGTTTTATAGTTAATCCAGGACTGTTGGAAAAGGCAGTGAGTTAGAGTGAAATATGATGATAGTAACCACCTAGTGTCCAGCTGTTCAATCAAATGTCCTACTAAAGAATGTAACATCTATTAAAAATTTGGTTTAACTTGGAAAGTATTTATCTGAACCTGTTGGACTGGGAAATATGTTTGGAGGTTTTACTGTGTTGTCCTTCTGAACACAGTATGTCATTTGACTTTCAACCTAGAGTGTCAAGTAGTTCATTAGTGCTGGGCATTAAATGAATGTAAAATCAGTTAAGAGTGTATTTTAATGATGTGAGACTGTGAAAGTTTGCTTTAGGTGGGGATCTTGTTATCATTAACTCGACTCTCAGGTCAGGGCTTGTGTGAATTTAAAGAATGCAGTTGCATGTCTCAAAACACCATCCCCAAAAGATAAGCCACCACAACAGAACTTGAGATAAGCACAGACAGCACAGCAGGAAGGATTTTATTCCAGGCCTAACAGAGGTAGAGGTTTGGAATTACCCCACCAGAAAAATTGAACTCTGCAGACTTTGGGAAAGAAAACCACTGCTTACACCCATGCCAGCCCAAGCTGTGGGAACATCAGTGACCACTCTGAATATCCAGGACCTGGCCTGTATAAAAGTGATACCTCCAGAGGAACGACTTGGGGACTCCCACCGCAGAGAAGACCAGCGTAACGACAGACCAGAAGGACACTGCAGGAATCCACATGGTGGTGACACCTTTTGCTTAACCTCTCTCTGTCACTCTCTCTCTTTCTCCCTCTCAACCCCCCCCATTCCTATTTCTTCCTATCTCTGTACCTCATATTTACTGTTAAATAAAATCTGTACTATTGATTTAACTTTTAAGATTTATAATTGAAATGCTTCATGCAAAGATGTACACAAGAGAAACTTTGGCCACTGTGCAGAATTTTTTAATTGATCCTACAAAGAACAAAACTGTGCTATATACTTATGTGCCGTCTGCTGCATTTCATCAATCTACTAACACCAAACATAAATACAAAATGCAGCTTTATGGAATGCTCTGTAACATGGTAGCTTGAGGCAGTACTTGGACTTTCTACTGGAACTACAGTAGAGATGACATTAAAGGTAAAATTCTGATGCTTGAAACTGTATGATGAACTGAGTAGAAAGCACAAGCTATGACCACGCCAAAATTATTGCTATTCTTATTATTATCAACTCCATGACTAGCTATAATGTTTGCATGGAATGACTTCAAATAGAAGGTGGGGTGAGAATGTGAATAAGAAACACTATTTTCTTCCATTCCTCTGTAAGTGTGTGCATGGAAAGATAGTATGATTTACCAAAATACCTTATGGCAAAGCTAGGAGAAATGTCTCTATTTTGAGGAAAACATTTTAATAATAAGACTAGATTTTCACTCTGACCTTAGAGAGAAAATTCTCAATACTGCTTTGCTGATGCCCTAAATATTTCAGTCTCCCTGAACATTACATTTTTGGAACACACTCTAGAAAATATATTTTTAAAAACATGTGTTTTCTAAGGGTGATAAACACTTACATAATCTAGTTCACAGCTAGACGAGCATTCCAAAATAAGAAATGGAACACATGGAGCAATGGAGCTATACAAACCAGTAGGAACCAAGCAATGGGTTCTGCTTCCTGATTATGAAAGCTGGCTTAGTGGCAAGTTGTCACTGAAGAACATCTACAAACTGCATCATAGCAATCAGATTGATGATGATTCTCCCAGCTACATTTAGTCATGAAGGAACAGGATCCTTCCCTGATCCGTGGCTTGTACAGTATAGTAATTTCAAACCCATTGAATGCAAACGTAGAGTCTGGCATTATTCAAATAAGGTAGGTAAGTGGCTTAGCATAGAAGTGAAGGACTACACATGCTGAAAGGAAAGGTAATGAAACTCATATCCACAGTATCACTGAGCCACGGGGAAAGCACAGCTCAGCATGCAGAAGAGACTTTCATAGGTCCTGGGCACATCTGTACAGAGGAACTCCTGTAATGCAAACCAGACCAGCTCACAAACTGTCCTCCCCTGTGCCAGCATGTAAGCAAATGTCAGAGGAAATGGAGATCATCAGGGTGCAAGGGAAATTGAAATTGCATGTCATATTCTGGTTTCTATGGGACTGGTTTTTAACCAAGAACCAATTTCAACCAAATGTACAGAGATCTAGGACATAATGGCTTTCTACAAGCATGGTGAAAACCAGACACTGACTAGAAGACATAGATGGGAGAACTGAAAATCCCCAACAGACAGGCTGCAATGTGAGTGCTCATTCAGGTCATCCCAACAAATTCCTGCTGCTCTTCAGCCAGATATGCAAAACCTCATGGGCTGGTCAGCAGGTTTGTGTGCTGGCATCACAGCTCACTGAGCTGCAAGGCCAGGCACACCCAGGAAAGAGAACTGCTGCTGCAGTAGCTAGAGGGTGTGTGTAAGAGGGAACAACAAACACTGAAGGAGAGTGATGTGAAGTTATTGAGGATGCAGATTGCAGAACTCCTGTGTAGCATAGTTTGTAGGACAGAAATCCATATGAAAACAGGCTTCATTAATCCCCTGTTCACAATACAAGATATTTTCTGTTTGACCAAATGACTCTCTAATCAATAAACATTTCATTCTATTATGAACTGAACACAGAGGAATCATTTGGGTAAAGCTTACTCAGAAGCTGATTTCTAGAGGTAAAGGTTGACTGTATGTGTTTAATCATTATTTCCTTTTATTTTCTCTGCTGATAAGTATTTTTCTGAATTATATTTAGGAAAAATATTTAAAACCAAAGCCACAGTCTTCATGATATCTCAGATGTACCATAAACTATTACTTGGAACTGTAAACATGCCATTTTTAACATCCATGTATTTTATATAATTTCAATATTAATGTGAAAACCAACTTGCAGCTAGTCAGAAATCTGAAAAGTCACAAGTGACCTTTACAAATTGGTGATGGTGTGCTTCAGAAGACAACTTCCTTGAGCAAAATTAGTGATAGCTTCCTAAGTTACTGTTTTCACTGGTATGTTTTACTTTAATAGTTCTGATTTTGATAAATACTTAGTCTGACTTTATTTGAGGGCAAATAAGAATTTTCCTTACTCACAAAAATGAGACTCTCTAGCCTGTAGGCCCTTAGGGGTGGAGAACTCTGATTCTAGGCAGAGCTTTATTACAGAAATCTCCAAAGTGAATGGGAAGCAGACCACAAAGCATATAATCACTGCTTGTGAGTTTTGTCTGTGGGCTATTAAGATTAAAATGATTAGGTTACTGACTGGGTAGAGGAAAAATTGTTCGTTCAACTGTGCATAAATAGTTTTAAAGGTATGAATAGGTCTTGTTGTTGAATCAAACATTTTGCATAAAAATGTCATTAGAAAAACACTCTGGTGCAGTTTTATGGGATAGTAATTTCAGTAATAGAAATGTGAACTCTGTTATATACATAATAAAAGCTTGTTACCCTGTAGAGTCCCCAAAAGTCAGATTGCCACAACCCCCTTTTATATCGTTGCCCTTTTATTGATGGAAAAAATCTGTAGCTAGAGGTAAGTGCTAAATCATCCTGTTAGCTTTGCCCCATTATCTTGTACACTTCATGTTGGAACTGAAAATATCTTGAAATATAAATTTATACAGTAGTATGAAAAAACCTTCACACTCAATGTGCTTCTTCAAGGATGAACTAACTGTTCATATGTATTTTATATTTAATAGTCTGAAAAATATACTAAAAAGCCAGAAGTGAGGTGTAGATGGTTTATAGTTCCTGTATTTGAAATGAAAGTTATTAGAACAACTGAAAAAAAGTTTTGTTAAATGCACTGCATTTTACGAGCTAATATTTTACAAGCTGTATTGATCAAAACTATTCTGGCAGCAGAAATGAATCAAAAGAGTAATAGTCAAGCTCAAGCTTCATGCAACCAAATAATAGCATGGAGTAGTAAATGGAAAGCAAGACAAAAAGTACCAGAGAGATCACATAAAATCTGGTATTGCAGAATATTAAATCCGCTGCAGATAATCAGTGGCATATGTAAAAAATTAAAATAGAAGGTACAAGCTGGGAAACATAAATTTTTATCTCACTAATGTTTCCCTAATGGATAGTTCCGATGCATGATGGGGATTTATTTTTAAATAATGTCATTTCACTGCTAACTGACCTTACTGTCCAGTTCAATTTGCATAAGGAATTGAGATGCTTAGAAGGTATGATTTTTTTAAGAAAAGAGAATTTTTGCAAATTCACTCTGAAAGCTAGAATGAGAACAAGACATGTTTTGTTTTGACTTCAAGAAGTATTATGATAAACAAAATTCTTAAAATAGAAACACAGAAAACCAATTCTATTTAAATGTAATTCTGAGACCATACTACGTCCCCAAGCTTCGAATGAGCTGCATTTCCTCTGAGTCTTGTGCTCTTTTGAAGCTTTAGGGGCTTTAATAGGGCTTTGGAAAAATGTAGGCATCTGCCCACAGTGAGCTTATTTAAAGTCAGAGGTCTAACAGTAGATTAATTATATTGGTATATAAATAATGCACCTGTCAATTGCACAAAATAGACTGTCTGTTACTTGCACAAACCCCCAGAGTTTCTCAGAGTAAGTGTTGTGGGGCAATGTGCTAATAATGCCAAAGCTTTGGGCAGTAGTAAGGATAGACCCTGACCTTGCTCAGGTGTAGGTAGTATTACATTGCAAGTAATAAATGATGCAACTATTACTTCCTGTTTGCTTTACAGTAGATCTTGTTTCCTGCAAATGTAGTGCAGGATCTTCTTGTCTTAAAAAAAGCATGTTTATAAGACTATGGCATGTCATCACAGTGTGTGATTGAACAAACCGTTGATTCTGCTTTGTCCTGGTTATTGTGGTTAGTACTTGATAACATAAAAGCCCATCCATAGATCTGATATCGCTCGCCTGCCCCGGG
>VZTE01000409.1:5153-18373 GCA_013397775.1 Eulacestoma nigropectus | reverse complement strand
AAACCGCGCGGGGGCCCCGCGCGGCGCCGGCGGCGTGAGGGGAGCGGGGCCCGCGCCGGCGGCCGAGCCCGAGCGGGGCCGGGCCCGCCGGGAACCCTTCGGAGAGCGGGACGGGGTCGGTGCGGACCGGAGGCGCTCTGAGGAACGGCAGCGGGGCGGGGCGGCCCGTACGCAGTTGGCGTGAGGGGAAGGGGTCAGGGCGGCCCGTACGCAGTTGGCGTGAGGGGAAGGGGTCAGGGCGGTCAGTACGCGAGCGGCGTGAGGGCAGCGGGTGTGGAGGGGGCTCCGGGGATTCAGGGGGCTCCGTGGACGTGGCGGACTCGCCGGGAGCCGGCACCGTGCCCTGGACAGCCGGATTCTCCCGGGATATCCCGGGAATGCTGAGCTGGATGGGCCTTCGTCCCCACCATCGTCACCCTGGGCCGTGGGGCTGCGCCCCGGAGATAGGGCCGGTGCTGGGATGGGCCCGGGAGCCGAGCGTGGCCGCCCCGATAACGGGGAGCAGAGCTCACCCCCCTCCCACCGAGGCAAAGGAATCATCCCAGAAATCCGCAAAAACGGGTGTTGGACTCCAGCAGCAGAGCTGCTCCTCCGGCCTTTTGCCTTTGTCTCTGCCCCCGCCATCCATGGATCAGCTCTTCGCCCCCTCGGGCGCTCGCTCCATCCATGCGGAGCCGATTCCTGCTGGCTGCTCCCGTCCTCTCCTGCCCCTTGATCCGGGGCTGCCACTTCCTGAAGTCACATCCTGACACCCGCGGGATCCCGTCCCAGATGCCAGGACACCAATAAAAGCCTCCTTCCCGTGACGTCGTTCCATCCCAGCCCCATCCCGCTCTTCCCTGAACCTTCTTATTCCCAAAAAACCCAACCACGTGCTTTTCCCGCTGTTTCAGGCTGGCTTTGACATCCCTTTCTCCATAGAAATGCCCCACTGGAAGCTCCAACGGGGCTTTCCCTGCTGCATCCTTCCCCTCCTGTGGCATTTCTCCAAGCGGATCCCGAGTGCGGGGTGGGATCCGTCACCTGCCGGGCTTTTTCCCTCCTATCCCAGTGCAGGCCGGATTCCCAGCCTGGATCTGGGCTTTTCCAGCAGGGAGAGGAGCAGTCAGGGTGGAAACGGTGGAGTTATTCCCCATCCTGAATTCCTGGGAATTCCGGCAGCCTTTAATTATGGCGCAGCTGGAAAACCATCCCTGGTAATTAAACCCCTTTGTGTCACAGTGGGAGGCCGGATCCATCCGGGAATCCTTCCCCACCTCGTTTGTGCAGCTTGTGCTAATTAGGGTTAATTACACCCCAGGGGTGTCCGCGGCCTCCTCACGGCACCGTTCTCCCTCACATCCTGTCGGTATCCTTGGGAATGCGGCCGTGAGGAATGCTGACCACTGTTATCCCAGCTTTTAGGAGCGATTCTGGGGTTCTCACCCCGGAATGGCTGAGCAGGGACCGGGGGTTCTTCCCGCACCAGCGGCATCGAGCGTTTCTCCGGATCGCGAATTCCGGCGCCTGGGATGAGCCGAGGCCTCGGGGCTGTTCCGATTGTCCCAACGATCTGCACGGATCCATCGAGCCGGGATCGAAAACTGCCCCGGGGGGGGGTTGGTTCTCTTGATTGAGCTTTATCTTGGTTTTTCCGAGCCATCAAGAAGCCCTGGATCTGTGCTGGGAAGCCCCGGTCCTGTTTCTGTGGTTTTTTACCCTCAAAACACACGGGAAGAGGATCCCGAGGGGCCTTTGGTGCCCAAAATCCTTGTGGAGGGACCTGGAGTTAGGCTGGGAACCCTCTAAATCCATTAATTATCCCGACTGGGCTGGAATTTCTCCATGAGGAAGGGCCTGGCCTCGCTGGTGCATCCGTAGGGGGATTGGAATCGGTGGTGAGGGGCCTGGAGTGCCTCAGTCCCCAGATTTGTTGGGAAAAGCACCGAGGGAACGAGCTGGGATCGTCACTGAGATTCACTGTGGCTCCGACATCCCCCGGCCGCTCTTTGGAGCCTTGTCCCGGACCCGCTCCGAGAAATCCCGGCGTCCGAGCCCTTCCCGGAGCTGTCTCCGGCCTGGGGGACAATGGAGCCGTTGTCCCCCGGGGGTGGGGACGGTCCCGGCGGATCCGGACCTCAATGGGGCATTATGAGCCCTCGGGATGGCCGTGCCGAAGGGAAAGCCGGGGTTCGCCCCGGACTGGGGCTTGGAGGTGCCCGGGAATCCTTATCCCGCCTTGGGAGCATCCCCTGCTCCCGGTGGGATGCCTTGGAGATCCCAAAGTGGTGCTAAACCCCAGGGCTTAGGGTCAGCGGGATTTGGGGCCGGTGCGAGCGCTGCCAGAGGGAGAACTGGATCCCGTGGGAATGTGGAGGTGGCAGCGACCCATCCCGAGGGGTTTGCCACGAGTGTCCCCCGGGTCTGGTGTCGCTGCACAGAATCGGGAGGTGTCCGGGGGCAAATCCACTGGGATTTACCTTGGCGAGATGGGTTTGGTGGGAGCCATCGCCAGAGGAACGGGAATTCAGGCAGGAACGGGAAGGGAATCAGGCAGGGATCGGATAGGGACGAGCAGGAATCTGCCAGGGACAGGCAGGATCAGGCTCAGGGGTTTCCCCACAGATTTCCCTGGGATTAGGAAGTTCCCACCGCACTTCTCCACCCTGAGACCTTTGTCCCTTTGTCCCTTTGTCCCTTTGTCCCTTTGTCCCTTTGTCCCTTTGTCCCTTTGTCCCGTCTCTGGCCCTGGTCACACCTGGATGCGGGAGGGAGGCCGCAGGATCCGGGCGGGTGACGTCCCGCGGCTCCTTCCCACGTCACTGCAGGACTCAGATCCTGCCCGCCCCAGACACAGGGACAGCCGGAGCCGGTGGCACCTGCTCCGTGTGGGACGCGCGGCACCGTCCTTCCCGGGATGCCAGCAGGAAGCTGGGGGCTCCGCTCGTTTCCTGATGGAGCCGGGAATGCCAGGGGGGCTGGGGACAGGAGATCACCTCGTTTCCCCCGGGATCAGGGCTGGGAGAAGGGAGCAGCAGGCACAGAGGTGTTGGACCCCACTTTGTGGGAATCGCCCTTGGACCGACATTCCTGTTGGGATCCGCGTTCCCCCTGGGATCAGCGCTCCCCGTCCCGGGCTCAGCGGGGCCTCCCTGAGGTTTATTTTGCCTTTTCCCACCCTGGGAGCTGCCCGGGGCTGTCCCGGGGCTCTTCCCACTGGACCTGTCCTCCCAGTTGGGCAGGAAATGCTTTTCCGGGGCTGCTGGGGACAGGGGTCAGGCTCTGCCCGGAAAGCTCCGGCGCGGTGCCGGGATCGGGATGACGGAGTCGGGATCTCGTTGTCGTCATTGCCGTGATGCCCAGGACGGGCAGTTCCCATCGGAGCCGCTCCCTGGGCGATGCCACCTCCTGTGCCCGGCAGAGAATCCGCCCAAGGGTTCTGTAAATCCCTCCGGAGCTGCCCCGGCCGCTCCCAGGGAGTTATCGCTCCCGTTTCCCAGCAGGCACTTCCCTGTCCCATTCCCGCTGCCCTGGGCTCGGGAAAAGGGTGGTGACGGCCCCACTCCGAACTTCCCGTTGGAGCAGCGCCTTTTCCAGGCAAAATTCCCCCAAAAAAGCTCCAGGCACCGGTGCCAGAAGGAATTCTGCAGGATCTGTGCCTTGCAAATCCCTGGCTTTCCGTGGGGTCTGCACTCCCAGGAATGTCCTGTTCTCTCCCCCAGGAGAGCAGGGATTGATCCCATGCGTTCCCAAGCCCTTTCCACTCTTCCCAGTGCCTGCAATGCCTTCCCAGGACTCTCCAGTGCTGGAGGAATCAATGGGATTAATTCATTTATTGACCCTTGTTTTCATCCCTTGCAGGGATTTCCTTCCCCGTGGCTCTGGAATTGTCACTCGCCGGCCTCTCATCCTGCAGCTCATCTTCTCCAAGACAGGTACGGGGTTGGGAAACAGGGAATTAATCCCGGGTGGAATCGTGGGGGTTTGCACACAGCTGCCCTCCCACGTGACCCGTCCGGGTCCGTCCCGCTGCCCCCACGTTCCCAGATTCCCCTGCTTATCGCGGGAGAATGCGGGGGAGAGCTCCGGGAATGCCTGGGAATGCTGGGGAGGCCGAAGGAACGCCAAGGAAAACCGAGGAATGCTGAGCTGGGCACAGGGATGACTCACTTTCCCAAACAGATTTCCTCGTTTAACATCGGCCATCCTGATATCCGGGGAGAATTCCCTCATCCCCTTCCCCTGAACCAACCTCTTGCCAAAAAATCCCCGGATTTGGGTTAATCCCAGAGCCTCTGGTGACCTCCTGGAGCCGTTGTGGTTCCTGGGAGCTGAGGGAGGGTTGGGAAGAGCCGGACTTTGAGCGATGGGACGGTTGATAAGGGCTCTGGGATAGTTGATAAGGGCTCTGGGATGAGGGATGAGGTGTCTGGGATGAGGTGTCCGGGATGATCCCAGCCCTGGAAGGGGCGGGAGGGTGAGGCAGGGCCGAGGTTTCCCCTCTCCCCCCATGGAGGAAAGGAGGAAGGAAGGAAGTTGCACCATCTGCGGCCCAGAGCTGTCGAAATCCCTTTATCCTGGGGCGGATTGGGATCCAGGGAGCCTTCTCCGTGTCCTCCAGCCCCTTCTCCGTGTACTCCAGCCCCTCCTCCGCATTCCCCAGACCTCCATCCGGATCTCCCGTCCCCGTCCTGCCCTGGCGCCGCCCGACACTCCCTGTTTGTAACGTTCCCCACCCCTTCCAGAATATGCCGAGTTCCTGCACTGCAAATCCAAGAAATTCACGGATTTCGACGAGGTGCGGCAGGAGATCGAGGCGGAGACCGACCGGGTGACGGGCACCAACAAGGGCATCTCCCCCGTGCCCATCAACCTGCGCGTGTACTCCCCGCACGGTGAGGGGAAACTCCGGGGAAACTCCTGGAAAACGGGAGAAATTTGGGCGCCCTAAAAGCCAACACCGGCTGCTCCTTGTGTCCCGTCTTACACGGCTTTGGGGGTTGTGGGGCCGTCCCAGAGTGAATCCGTTGGGAATCTGGCTCCGGAGCGGGGCTGTGGGCGCGGATCCGGCAGCAGGGATCCCTCCCTTCACCCCGCCCTGTCCCCCCAGTGCTGAACCTGACGCTGATCGACCTCCCGGGGATCACCAAGGTGCCGGTGGGGGATCAGCCGCAGGACATCGAGTTCCAGATCCGGGACATGATCCTGCAGTTCATCAGCCGGGAGAGCAGCCTGATCCTGGCCGTCACGCCGGCCAACATGGACCTGGCCAACTCGGACGCGCTCAAGATGGCCAAGGAAGTGGATCCGCAGGGTAAAGGGATGGGGATCGCTCCAGGACGTGCCGGGGGCTGTCGTGGCTCAGGGGCCTGCAGGGTTTGGGGCTGGAGGGGCTTCTCTGTCTTCCTCGTCTTCCTCATCCTTCTCCTCCTGCTCCTCCTCTTCCTCCCTGTCCCTTCTCCCAGCAGGGCCAGGGGTTCCTCTCCAGTCCCTGGACCCATTTTGTGTCCTACCTCATTAGGCTGGAGTTAATTGTGATTAACCTTTGACTCCACAGGCCTGCGGACCATCGGGGTCATCACCAAGCTGGACCTGATGGATGAAGGCACCGACGCCCGGGACGTGCTGGAGAACAAACTGCTGCCCCTGCGGAGAGGTGCGGCCGGGCGCGGGTCACCCGGTGTCCCTTGGGTCAGCCCCGTGTCCCCCTCAGGTCACTCTGTGTGACCCCTGCCCTGTGTCCTTCCCGGCGTCCCCCTGTGTCCCCCTCAGGTCACTCTGTGTGACCCCTGCCCTGTGTCCTTCCCGGGGTCCCCCTGTGTCCCCCCTGCACCCCACGATGTCGCCGCGTGGCCCTTTCCACCCCGGCCGCATCCCGACCCCGTCCCGTGTCCCTGGCTGTCCCAGGATACATCGGGGTGGTCAACCGGAGCCAGAAGGACATCGATGGCAAGAAGGACATCCGTGCCGCGCTGGCGGCCGAGCGCAAGTTCTTCCTGTCGCACCCGGCCTACCGGCACATGGCCGAGCGCATGGGCACCCCGCACCTGCAGAGGGTCCTCAACCAGGTGGGCCGGCCCCTTCCCGCACCGTTTTTTCCTGGAAAACCGGAGTTTTCCGCTTTTATCCGGGCTGCCGGCTCAGTTTTCCCCATCCCTCGGCAGCAACTCACCAACCACATCCGGGAGACGCTGCCCTCGCTGCGGAGCAAGCTCCAGAGCCAGCTGCTCTCCCTGGAAAAGGAGGTGGAGGAGTACAAGAACTTCCGCCCCGACGACCCCGCGCGGAAAACCAAAGCCCTGCTGCAGTAGGTTCCTCTCCAGCTGGAAGGGATTCGCCTTTCCCGGCTGGAAATATCCCCAGCGCAGAATCCCGCCCCTCCCGTTTGTCTCGGGAGCTCTCCTTGGAGAGGGCAGGGACCGGGAAACCTCTGCTGGGAATGCCCCTGGAGCATCCCTGCATTCCCTGCTTGCCGTGGGAACTGGGAGCGTTGGCCCTGCCCACCCCTGACCTGCCCGGGATTCTCACTTCTCCCACCCCAGCTGGAGGAGTTAGGGGAATTTTGTTCTCCGGGAGCTCCCTCATTCCCGATTTTCCTGCCCAGGATGGTGCAGCAGTTTGGGGTGGACTTTGAGAAGCGGATCGAGGGTTCGGGAGACCAGGTGGACACCCTGGAGCTCTCCGGGGGCGCCAGGATCAACCGGATTTTCCACGAGAGGTTCCCGTTTGAGCTCGTGAAGGTGAGGCCGGGGCGATCCCGTTCCCGTGGATCTGGGTGGGACAGGCCAAGCTCCCATGGAGCCCCAGAGGCCTCCCCCTCTCTGGAGGCTTTTCCAACCCAAACCATTCCACGATTCCATGAAAATCTTGAGATTCAAGGGAAATAAAGCGGAGCAGCCGCTGCCTGGTGATGCTCCTGGGATGGGTCATTCTGGAATGGTCACTCCGTGGCCGGGAGCTGCCGGACAATGGGACAGTCCTGATTCCCGCTGCCTTTCCCGGCAGATGGAATTCGACGAGAAGGATTTGAGGCGGGAGATCAGCTACGCCATCAAGAACATCCACGGCGTGAGGCAAGTGTCAGGCACGGAGCCTTCCTTCCCTGGAGACAACTCCCGGATCCAGGGGCTGCTCGGAGCGTCCCAGGCGAGGGCTTGCTCTCCTGGAAGAGGGATTCGCTCTCCCGAGGGGGAAATAGTTTTCCAGGAACTCTCTGGGATCAGGGAATCCCTCCCTGGGATCGGGCACCGTCCCGATCCCGCTCTGATCCCGCTTTTCCCGCTCCGTGGGCTCCAGGACGGGGCTGTTCACGCCGGACCTGGCCTTCGAGGCCATCGTGAAGAAGCAGGTGGTGAAGCTGAAGGAGCCGTGCCTGAAATGCGTGGATTTGGTGATCCAGGAGCTCATCAACACCGTGCGCCAGTGCACCAGTAAGGTACTGGTCAGCCCAGTGACGCCAGTGAGGGATTGGTCAGTCCAGTGACGCCAGTGAGGGACTGGTCATCCCAGTGATACCAGTAAGGGATCTCTGGCCGGAGCCATTCCAGCCCCTTCCCCTCTCCTTCCACTCAAAAATCCCCCACTGGTAAAATTTGGGGTCAAACCGGGCGTTCCTGAGCTTTTCCTTGTGTTCCCTGATGGATGGGCCGGGATTTTGGGAATGCCCTACAGCCCGCCCAGCTCTTCTGGGAACAATGGGAACGGGAATCACTTCCGCAGCTCCCGGGGCAGGGATCTGTGGGGTTCAGCAGGGAATCGAGGGTGGTGCTCCCCCCCTGGAGCCCGTCCCGATCCGGAGCCTCTGGGTGCCGCCGGAGCCGCCTCGGTCCGTCCGCAGCGCTTCTTCCCGGGCCTTTTCCCTCTTTTTCAGCTCGGTTCCTACCCCAGGTTGCGGGAGGAGACGGAGCGGATCGTCACCACCCACATCCGCGAGCGCGAGGGCAAAACCAAGGACCAGGTGAGCTCCCGCCCCGTTCCCGGCATTCCCGCGGGAATTCCCACCTTCCCTGACCCCCCGCTTCCCTCAGATCCTGCTGCTCATCGACATCGAGCTCTCCTACATCAACACCAACCACGAGGATTTCATCGGATTTGCCAAGTGAGTCCTTTTCCAGGGGGGAGAATTCCCACGTTCCCGGCCTGCGGGGGTTGTGTTTTCCTTGTGGGCATCCGGAGTCTCCCACATCCCACCAGCGCTTCCCTCAGGTTTGGGATACAGCAGAGGGGCTGGGAAAAGCTCCAGCCTCAGGAATTTGGGGCTGCTTGGATGAATCCCAATGGTTCAGGCTGTGGGAATGACCCCGGAGCTGTCACGGAGGGGGAATCGCTCCCTGTCCTCTCTGCCCCACGTTCCCGTGACTTTTCCCGGTGTTTTCCAGCCCCAAACCTCCGGGAAGCTCCCAGACTGCCTGGAGCCCGCACCTCCCTCTCGCTCCTTAAATTCCCACACTCCTCCTCCTGGTTTTTTTCTCTCTTCCCCCTTTTTTTCTCTGTCTCTCCTTTCCACCTCCGGTCACATTCCTTGCTCTCCTCCTGCTCTCTGCTGTTTTTCCTTGGATCCATCACCTCTCTCTGTCTCTCCGGACTCTTCCGATCCTCTCCCGCCCCAGCTGTTTCACTGAGCAGCACGTGGCGACCGGGTGGGTACCGGCGGCAGCTCCCCCTTCCCACGGGATCCCGGGAGCTTCCTCCGGGATCTGGGAGAGCCGGGAGCTGGGGAGGTTCCCACTGGGGGCTGGGAGCTGGGAGCTTGTCCTTGGATTTGGGAGCTGGGGAGCTTCTCCTCCCAGTTCAGCCTTGGTTTTGGGATCCTAGAGCTTCTCCTCCCAGTTCAGCCTTGGTTTTGGGATCCTGGAGCTTCTCCCACTTCATCTTTGGAATTGGGATCCTGGGAGCTTTTCCTTCGGATTTGGGATTCCTCTGGATTTGGGAGCTGGCTTGTTTCCCCTCCCAGTACAACTGGGAGCCTGGAGCTTCTCCTCCCAGCTCAGATCATCCCTGCCCAGGGATCTGGGAGGAGCTGTCGGGATCAGGGCAGGCAGGGAGCACTTCCCCAAACCCCCGAATCCTGGCAGGTCAGGGAAGCCATCCCGTGGCTCCCCTTTCCCGGGGGTGGGTGTGTCCGTCCCCCCCCCGCCCCGTGTGCTGCTCCGGGGCATCCCGATGGAATTTTAACGGATTTCCCGGATTTTGTTCCCGCTCCTGACTAACGGTTCCACCCCCTCGGTGCTCAGGAGAGACAGGTAGCTTTCCCTCTGGTGCAGGTAATGCTCGATCCTGATCCCAATCCCGATCCAGGGGGACTTGGGTGTTTCTGGAAGCTCCTGGTTCTCGGTGGTCGGGCTGGGAATTCCCTCGGGAATCTGCAGCCACTGCTCCACTCACTCGGTGTTCCCTCTCCCTCTGGAATTCTGTCCTGGGAATGCCCATCCCTGAGGAAGGCGATCCCGGTGTCCCCGTCCCCCCTGTCTGCACTCGGTCCTGGGCAAACCTCGGGAAGGGGCTCTGGAATTTCCCCCCTTTGGATCAGCTCATCCCCGCGGCGTTCCGGGCGGGAAGCGTCCGTCTCTCACCTTCCTCCCCCCGACCTAAAATCCCCGTTTTTTCCCCCGTTTCCCAGCGCGCAGCAGCGGAACACGCAGACCAACAAGAAGAGGGCGATCCCGAACCAGGTACGGCCGGAGGCTCCCAGAATTCCCGCTCCTCGCGGGAGGAGGGAAGGGCCGGCTCTCCAGGACAGCGGGATCCGAGCCCGTCCCTTTGTAGTGAAGGCCGGGCTTGGACACGGAAAAGCCGGAGCTCCGGGGCAGAGCGGGAGCGGAATTCCCGTCTGAAACCGGCGGGATCTGGGACAAACCGGGCGGGAGACGCAGCCCCGGGAGCGGGGGGTGAGGGATTGGGAACCGGGAGAGCGCCGGGGTGTCCCAGCAGGACCCCGGGGTGTCCCGGCAGCCGTGTCCCCCCAGTCCTGCTCCCGAGGGAATTTCGGGATGAGCAGGAGCGGCCGTGCCCCTTCCCCGGCCTCGGGCCCTCGCTCCCTCCGGAAGCCGCTCCGAGGGATTAACGCTGGGAATGACCATTAATAGCATGTAACGGGTTTTCTTCTGCTGTTTTCCCGCTTTTTCCTCCCTTTTTTTGTGCTTCCCGCTCTCTCCCTCTCCTGCCGCTTCTTCCCCCTTCCCTGTCCTGTCTCCTTTTCCTGCTTTTTTTTGTCTTTTTCCCCCTTAATTTTGCGCGCCCAAAGGGGGAGATCCTGGTAAGTACCGCGGGGCGGGATAGTGCCGGGACAACGCCCGGCGAGGCCCGGCCCTGCCAGGAACAGCATTCCCAATCCCAAAAACGCCGCCCTCCCGCTTCCCAGGCTGGTGGGAGAAAGGGGATGGGATTCCCAGAGGGAGCAGCCGGGATCTGCCAGGGGGAAATTGGCTTTGTCCCCTCTTGGCTCTTCCCACAGCCAGGAAAAAAAAGGATTCAGGATTATCCCAGCCCGTGCCTGGTTTTCCCAACCTTTGGGAAGCAGGAATCCAGAATCTTTCTGGTTTAGCCCAGAACGGCTGTGGGCGGGATGAGATTCCCTTGATTCCTTCAGGAAATACACAGAGGGAAGGGCTGGCAGTTCATCACTTCCCCCAAATTCCCTCTTTTTTTGCGGATTTGAGGTTGAGCCAACACCGGAATTCCAACCTGGCTGCTCCAAGCCCCGGCATTCCACCCACGGAGCTCCTCCTGGGATAGGGAGGGCAGTGATTCCCTGCCTGGGATCCAGGTGGATCCCAATCCCACTCACTGCTCCACACTCGGAGCCCGTCAGCATTCCAGGAACATGGAAGTGGCTGAGAGGGAATCGTTTCCAAACCCTCAGTTCGGGATTTACAGCCTCGGGGTGGCCTCAGCCCCACCGCAGTTTTCCCCCTGGGCAAGAAAAGCAGGATAATCCCATGGATCCTGCCTCTGGATAAAGCTGGAATGTCAGAGCCAGCAGCAGGTGAAGCTCCCTGGCCTTGGCCACCACATTCCCGTGGGAAAGCAGCCGTGGATTGGCACTGAAATGCTTTTATTCCTCAAAAAATACGGATTTCCCGAGGCTGCTGGATCTGCCCTGGGATCCCGCTCTTCCCGGGCAGGTTTGTGCCTCCTGCTCCGTGAATCCCTGTCGCAGCTCCGGCCTTTTCCCAGCTCTTCAGACCCTTCCATTCCCTCTCAGCACCATCCACATGTTCCTGGAAAACCCCGGGAACCCCCGGAGTTCCGGGCAGGGCCGTTCCCTTGCTGGCCGTGGGACGGGATCGCGACGGGAAAGGGGGAGAGCTGGGGATTCGGGATCGGAGCCCCAAAACCATCCCGGTTTTCACCGAAATCCATCGGTTTTAAAGGAACTTCCTCCCTCCTTTCCATCCCCTTTTCCTTCTGATCCCTTTTCCCAATCATCCCCCGACCCCCCTGGCTTCACTCCCATCCCTTTCCCGATCTCTGATCTTCCCCACTCCTGCCTCCCCCACTTCCCGCCTCAGTTCCTTTAAAACCCGCTCGGATCCAATCCCGAGGTGCTTCCCAAACGGGAATCGGGCTCTGGGGGGTTAAATCCCTGCCCCGCCCTCCGCAATTCCCGGGCTCTCCGTCCTTCCCGGCGCCCGGAGCGCTCCGTCCGCGCTCCGCCGCAGCTCCAGCTTCGCTCCTTCCTCGCCCCGGGAATTTGTCGTGGCTCCAACGCTGGAAAACCGGAGGGCCCTGGAATGCCCTTGGCTCCGGAGGGATCCCGGTGTTCCCGTAGGAGCCACGACAAGCTCCGTGTCCGACCCGTCTCTGCCCCTTCCCGAGGGGTTGTTCCCGCTCCGGCCACGCTTCCCACTGACCCCGTCACCCCCTGGCACTAACCCGTGTGGTGGGATAACCCCGGGATGGGGCAGCTGGGATAGGGAAGCGCTGGGATACCGGGAAGCAGCTGGGATAGGGAAGCAGCTGGGATACAGGGAAGCGCTTGGATAGGGAAGCGCTGGGATTCGGAATCCGTGGCGGATCCCCGCCAGCTCCCTCCTGCCCACGGTCCTGGAGAATAATTCCCAGTGGGATGTTCCTCGGCACTGGGCGGGCGTTCCCTGGGACTCTGGGATCCATCCGTGGATCCGTGGGGCTGCAGCATCCGTCCAAGGGGTGCCGGAGCTTTTGGGATGGGAATTTGGGTTTGGATCCGTCAGAGCCGTGGGATCGTCCCGCTGGCCCGGGCAGCTTTTCCCACCCGGCTTTGGGAGCTGGGAATGCTCCAGGTGTCCCCCCCACCTGCTCCCAGCTTCTCTGTGGGCCGGGGGCTTTGGGATCACTCCGGGGGCTTTGGGATCGCTCCAGGGGCTGCCCCCGGAATCCCTCTGTGACCTCTCCTTCCTTCCCCCGGCCCCGTGCCGCTCCCGGCGCGCTCCAGGTGATCCGCAGGGGCTGGCTCACCATCAACAACATCAGCATCATGAAGGGCGGCTCCAAGGAATACTGGTTCGTGCTCACGGCCGAGTCGCTCTCCTGGTACAAGGACGAGGAGGTACGGACGGGAAAAGGGGATGTGGGGAGGGAATCCGCAATTCCCAGGGCTCCGGGGGCAGATCCGTGGGATGGGGGTGGTGATCAGCGCTCCGGGTTAATTATCACCGGAGCGGATCCCAAACTCCCTGTCCCCAAACCTCAGCGTCCTCTCAAGTCACATTCCAGCCGGGAATGCCGGGACTGGACCCCGATTCCCTCCCTTCCTGGGATTTCGGGGTGCTGGAGCCAGCAGCTCCCCCCTTTTCCCTGCTGGGAGTCTGGGAAGGGGCGGCTGCTGCTCGTTCATTCCTCGCTGATCCCGCCAGGAATGGCTCCATCCCGCTCCTGCTTCAGGGGTGCCCCAGATCCCCCCTCGTTCCCAGAGTGACTCCTCAGGGCTTCCCCCGGGAAGGGGCCCCGGCAGCTCCAGCTCCTCCCTGGAAGTTTCGGGTTTTCCAGCGTTCCCGCCCCCGCTGATCCCACTCCTCCCCTGACGTCACCCGAGGCTGTGGGGGGGCCCTTCCCAGGATTTTGGGGGGGAAGGGCTCCGGAGGGGCCGGAGCCCAGCACAGGGTCAGGAAAAGGAGACACGGACACAGCGTTTATTCCCCGGGAACGTCCGGGCACGGCGCGCGGGATCCCATCCCGGTTTTCCTTTGTTCCTCCAGGCGAAGCCGAAGCTCTTGAGCACCCCCCCAGCCCCCCCACACACCCCCCCACCCACACGCACA
>VZTE01000407.1:32233-117320 GCA_013397775.1 Eulacestoma nigropectus | reverse complement strand
GGAAGCTCGAGGGGTGCCAGGGATCAGGTGGCAACCCTGTGCCTCTGGGCTATCTGCAGCTNGGGGGAAGCTCGAGGGGTGCCAGGGATCAGGTGGCAACCCTGTGCCTCTGGGCTATCTGCAGCTCTCAAGCTGCCCCGTGAAGGAATAGGGGAGTTAGGAGAGAGGGGGGTGGAACGAGGGTTAGGGTTATCAACCTCCAGCTCAGTTCTCAAAATTTTCTGTTTAACTATTCGTTTAATTAGTACGACCAATCCAAGCAATTTATTTGCAGTTTTGTCTCCCGAATTCTTTAATTCTAAGCATCTTTTTTCTACCCTTTTCCAAAATCGATATGATTTAGCATGGTTCCGAGAAATGTTGTCGAATTGTTTAAAAATAAAATGGACTAATTGTTTTAGTTGGAATTTTGAGAACTGAACTTCCTGAATCTGTAGGGTGAATTTAACTTGTAGATAAAACTCCCTCTGCTCCTTCCCAAATTTATTCCCCATTTTTAATTAACTTTACCGGAAGGAGCAGCACCCACCCAGCACTCCCTGCAAAATGAAGAAATAAAATAAAATTGTGTTCGACCACTGTCTTCACCCTTTAACGGGACTTATTGCGCGCTATTTTATTTTTCCAAATATCCCAAAATTTTTATACTCACCTCAAATGGGTCGTCACGAAAAAAGTCTTCGGGAGTGCTGGTCCTCCTGTCGCTGGAGTCGATCGGGAGCACTGCCCTGCCCTGGCGTGCTACAACCGATCTCCGATGGCGTCCGTGCTGTTGATTAGCAATCTGAAAGTTCCTGTAGGCAAGCTAACAGGTTCTCAGGACAGCCTGTTCGGGCGCCAATTGTCGTGGGGCGTGGGTTTGTCCAGCCACAACACCCGCGACCTCGCTCCAGCCGAGCTTCGTGGGCACGGCGAGCTAACTGAGGGTCCGAGTCCACCCTTGAACCTGCGGCACGACTGGACTCCGAAGTCCTCGCAGGACTCTAGTCAGGAGTGCTTACCCAACCCGTGGGGAGCTTGCAGGACGCTGCTCTCTGGCGCGTGGAGAAGGGTTAAAGACCCCAGGCTTTCTCCGGGCACCGATGAAAGGAACGAAGCAGGAGGCAAAGGATGTGGGAGGGGGTCTCCCGAGCTCTCTTTATTCGGGGGTAACAGGAGCAGGACGGGCAGGTTGAGGGTCGGAGAGTCTCAGGGGAGAGAGCCCCCGAGCACGGTTGTGCACGGGGTTAAAAGAGGGTACAAACAGGGAGGGACTTAGAGGGAACATCCAATAGGGTATAGAATCCAGGGACATCAATCAGGGAACAATCCAATGGGAGAAAACGATGGGAGGGGTTATAACATAGGAACCAATCAACAACTTAGAATAACAGAACATTCTAGAACTGGGGGAGGGAGTAACCAGGTAGAACCGCCCCTTTCTCCGCCCGGGGGCAGGGCCTAAACCATGTCCTCATATATTGGCTCCTCCTCCCAGGAGGAGTCAGAAGAGGGGGCGGAGCACTGAGGGGAGGGCGGCCTCATCTGAATAGAGGACCGCCCCTCCACAGATTTGTAGCACAAACAGGTACCAAGAATGTTTCTTCCTTTTCAAGGGTTCCACTGCACATGTACCACAGTGCGCATCAAGGTACAGTAAATGGCTGTGTAGCTATGCTCCGAAAGTGCATTTCAGCTCCAGACTATAATTCTGGTGCGTGTACCCACTAGGTCTTCAGTTAAGATATATCTGACAAAAAATGCCTTGCTACTTGAGATTTAGTGACTGAATAAGCAAAACAATGATTTTTTCCTAGCTTCACAGTAGTTCTGTAATTTCACCAGTGCATGGCCAACTGTGAACTGAGCATTACACATGTGCTTTATCTCATAGAATACTTTAGGCTGGAGAAGACCTTTAAGATCATCAAGTCCAACTGTAAACTCAGCACTGTCAAGTTCAATACTAAATCACTTCCCTAAGTGCCACATCCACATGTTTTTAAATACCTTCAGGGATGATGACTCCTTCACTTCCCTGGGCAGCCTGTTCCAGTGCTTGACAACCTTTTTGGTGGAGAAATTTTTCTTAATGATCCACCTAAACCTCCTCTGGCACAGCTTGAGGCCATATCCTCTCATCCGATCACTTGTTACCTGAGAGAGGAGATCTACCTTAAGCTCTTTTTACGATGTCCCCTCAAGTAGTTGTAGAGAATGATAAGGTTCCAACCTCAGCTCTCTCAGCCAGTTCTCATGAGACTTGTCCTCCAGACCCTTTACCACCTTTGTTGCCCTTCCCTGGGCACACTCCAGCACCTCAATGTCTTGTGGTAAGAGGCCAAACCTGACCACAATATTCAATGTATTTTGCCTTGGACCTGTGTAACTGAAGAAACTGTTATTCCCCAAATGTCCTTACAGAATACAATTGTTCTTCCTCTTCCTTTGCATCTTGAAGATAGCACTTCAGTTATGTGGTTTTACAAATTTGACTTGTTTTACAGAAATCTACTGGTTTCTGTGATGAATTTTTCCTTTCACACAGAAGCTGATGACAGCTCTCAGCTTTTCTGTATAGTTATGCACTCTTTGTTTCAGTCCTGCTGTAGATGTATTTCTGGGTATCCTTTCCTGAGTTAATCTGGGGAAAGCTTGACTCAGGAGAAGGCATGTGGCAGTTTCAATAAGGCAAGTATGCTTATTCCTTCAGGAACACTGAGGTTCATGTTCAGACTTGATCATGCCAGCAATAATGAAAATTCAAATAATGAAAAATGAAATATTTTCAATCTGTGTTCTTTCCTAGTTGAATAACCATTAAAAAAGATGAAGCAAAAATCATCAAGTTTTCTTGTAGGGTCACTCCACTGAGTGTCCCAAAAGATCTTCAGAAAAAGTCCAAGTAATTGTTTAGGCATTCAACAAAACCCTCAAAAAGTATTGACATGACATGCAGTACCTTGTAAGAATTTGGATGGTAAATCCTGCCTACGTGAACTGGTTGCTGTCTCTATAATCTAGCTTCAGTGAACCGGCAGGTAGGCAGTATAAATAAGTAGGAAATAAAAGTGTACTTTTGTATAAGTGTCCTGTTTTTGGCCATGGACAAGGTTAATTTTTCACAGTAGCAGTGAGAGGGCAGAGCCTGGAACCCTGTGGGCATGGCCAGGACCCTAATGTTATTCCATACTATCTTAGGTCATTGCCAGGGGTGGGGGAATCTTTCTCTTGCTTCCTGGAAGAAAGGGAGTTCCTTTCCAGCTCTGGAAAAATGTGGTGGGTGGAGGGTCTGTCTGCCATTATGTCATTGTCCCAGGCTCTGGTGAGTATTTTGCACGTAAAACACGTTCTCTTTATACACTTTTGGTATAAGTATTGTTGCTGTTACTGTTCATTTTCTTATCTTATTGTTGTTTCCAGTAAATTGGTCTTATCTCAACCCATGATCTTTGCCTTTTGTGCTTTTAGCTTGAAGGTAAGGGAAAACGAGTGGCAGTGGGACCACTAAATTGGGGAATACCACACCTAAACCACGACAATAAGCTAAAACTGATCTGCTAAAATCATTGTGGATCCAGCTGTAGATGTCTGGCACATTAGAAACTGGAGTGTTGTCACTCACATCCAATCTGACGATGACCTTCTAGGAGCTACTCAAAATCTACCCTAATTGACCACTGTCACTTAGTTGCAGTTTTTGTAGGAAGAGAAAATACGACTGCTTTCCATAAATAGAGTCATTGGGAGCAAAAAACAATCTTTGACATCTTACAAACACCAGTCATGTGAATTGGAGGTTAAAGACTAAAGTAAAAATGTTAATTACATCTTTTTGACTGTTACTCTGTTTTGCCAACAAATAAGGATAGTGTTCCAACCAAATAACAAAAAATGTTAATCCTTGTGGAATGATGGACATTTTTAAAATTAATACAATGATCGGAAGAATGTAAGGATTATTGTCAGAATATCTGATTAATAGCTAGTCAGCATAAAAAAGACAGCTCAAGAGACAGGAAAATGAATACATTATACTCAAAGACACACTAACCCTGAACAATAGTTGATAATGGAGACAATTACAAAGACCAGAAGTCTTAGGGTACTGATTGATGGATGGGCCATTGGAAAAACCACTCAGGCATATCTTCGCAGATGTTGAATCAGAAATCTGTAGTTGAAAGAAGGGAGAGGAATAGGACACACAAGACTTCTCAGGTGTTTCATGGGAAAGATTTAATTTACAGGATAGTGGAGGATTGTGGGATTCTCTTCATCTACAAAAGACAAACATATTTTGTCTTTACATCTTTTGGGCAGCAAATGTGTTTGCTGTCTTGAAGCTTAGTTGTTTTATGATAGATTGACTTATCCAAACAACTCCTGAACAAGGTTTTTATCTGTTGTGATGAGCTCATTGCTGTTCCATTTGGAATAAATAGCATCCTGTTTTAGGGTTCATGATCCTCGTACTGTGTAAGCACTGTTCAGCAGTAATTAAAATCGTATTATCAACATTATTTTCAGCACAAACACAGAACATAACTTCATACAAGCTACTATGAAGAAAATCAACTCTATCACAGCCAAAACACTGGGGTATGAAAAGGAACTGATTTCTGAAAAAAGCTTTATTAAACCAGATCCTTATCATGCTTGAGAGACAATTAAAGACCATACTATCCCCTCAGACAAACCAGAAGAAGGAATCACATCTGAGACATCTCTGGTGCCTCTTTCCATAACGAGATATGAGTCCCCTCACTGCAAAACCGTCTGACTTATCATGGCTTTTTTCTGAGTATTATGCACTATAAAAATGTTTGTATGATATATAGTAAAGTACCAGTTTTTCAGGCTTAAACGTATTCCCTAAATTCATGTCATTTGGAGGAAGAAAAAGTCTAATCTTCCAGCATCAGTTACTTAATTCTGTCTATTCTCTCTTGCTAGAGTGACTAAAATGAAAATGGACTCATCTAAATTAAGAAGTACCGGCTGTCCACTATTCTGAAGAAACTTTCTCAGGATTTAATGTAGGCTCACTTCTGCAAGTGGCCTAATAAGAAGCATCTTTGTACATGCTGCCCTGTGCTAATAGCAGCAGTTTACTCTGCCTTTCTTTTGACTGAGGCCTGCCTGATCATGTGTCTTCAGAACAGCTGTTTTAAGCAAAGCAGGCCTTGACCAAATCAGCTGATGAAATGTACAGTATTAGCAGGACATCAATCAGTTGAGATGATAATATGCATTTTTTTCTGCAACCTTTCTTCTGGTCCTGAAAACAGCATTTCTTTTGCATTTGCCTACCTTTCCTTCCTCCACCCACTTGCAGAAAAACTCAAGCTTTTTGATTTTTCAGTTCTGAAAATCCTTTAAGTCAAGGTGGTTGTACAACACATAGAATAGAGTAAAGAGGAAATTATATCATGGAAGAGTGTCAGTAAAAATGAAGTGAGTACTATTGATTACGGAGCTTGTAGACATCTGCACTTGAATCTCGAAGGTCTGGTAGTGGTAGTGTGTGAAGATGTATTCCTTGTTTTGGACACATATTCCCAGGATGACCACTGTTAAGTGAGACAATTCAAGTCTTTCATCCCAACAGGGTTTTTACGAGCTTTGCATTTTCTGTATTGATGGAATCAGTTTAAGGCTTTCCATGGCATGAACTGGGTTTTTGGACATTTGTATTGTGTTGTCTACGTCTCCCATGTCACACCCAAGTACCATTTCCATCTGTGAACTCATAACAATTCTGCCAGTTAGAGTGCAGAAGCCTCTGACAGGAAAATAATTAGCAGTACTGTCCAAGTCCCATAAAATTAAATGGGTAATGTTATAAAAATAAAAAACCCCAGCATTTTTCAAAAGAACAGGGATTTTATTCCAAGATCTTTTTCACTTCTCAACTAAGTTTCGAGTGCTATAAAATAAAATTTTCTTCTCCTTCTCTTTCTAAAAGATCCATAATGATCTATATACACATTCTTTGCCCTGGTGTTTATTTTATTAAGTCTTACAGGTTTCTACAAAACTATTTATGTCACTAGGCCCTCACTGAAGTGTGCCTAGTTTGTACAAATGGAGTATAAGAGAGCTCCTGGCTTCAGCTTCGTAGATAACTTATTGGTCCTCTGCCTGATGAGAGGAAATAAAAATCAGATTTAATGGTTGACTGCCAATGGTGACTTCAAGGCTTTCTCTTCATTTTAAAAAATATATTATAGTTGAGTGTCAAGAGAGTCTTGAAGAGAGCTGTAAAAGAAAAAAGGCAATCGCTAACACTACAAAAATTTAGGATTGAAAATAACCTCTCTGCCTATGGGACTGGGGGACTGAGAATAAAACATGGTATTTCTGGGCCTGAAACTCATGTTATATTGCTTTTTCTATGTTTTTGTTAATAAATCATTTTCTTCACAAGTAACTATTAAAACAGAATATTAACTCAAGGTTTATTTTACTTGGGAACTCGAAGCTGAGTTCTCTTAAGATGTTTGGAAGCCTGAGATGAAACCAAAAAAGATAAATCCTGAGTATCAGTATTAACAAGTTACAGCATATAGAATGTATTATATTTTTCTAAAATACTTGCCTTATTTTTCAAAAATTGCATTTTTACTATCTAGTTTTCACCATAATTTGGAAATACGTCCATGCTATGTAGACTCGATGGTAAACTACACACCTTGTCAATTACGTGTAGTCAAAATGTATCCTTAAAATCAGATTTTGTAGGGATACAAGAAAATTAGTGCAAATCTGGGTTTTTCAGCCAAAAATTTTGGTCCATGTTTGAAGTTCTGAAGTGCTAAAAACATCTGTCAGACAGTTTTGGCGTTATCTTAACTTCAGCTTTTTGTTTTTCTGACCTGTGAGTTTTTCCATTATGCATCATCCATTACAAAACACCATGTTCTTGCGTTGGATGAGAGCACTCTGTTTGCTGTTTGGACTAATTGGTCTGCCCTTCAGAGCGGACTTCACAGAATCACATAATTGTTAGGGTTGGAAGGGACCTCTGTAGATCATCTAGTCCAAGCCCCCTGCCAAGGCAAGGTCACCCAGTGCAGGTACAGAGGAACATGTTGTAAATCCCCGGTCATCGCAGGGCAAGTTTATTTAAAAGTGGCTTAAAGTACTACTTCTCCCTGAGGTGGCACAAAGGAGAACTTGACAAAAGTTCTTGGGATGTCAAAAAATGAACTTTACTGGCAAACTTTAGAAGATCAGTAAGTCGGCAAAATTTCAAGCAAAATTTCAATCAAAATAAAGCATTTCACAAAGCATTGATTTAGCAAACTCTAACCCATCCAACCCTAAATTACCCAGAGTTCAAGAAGAGTAAGTTAGTAGGAAGAAAGGAGAGGAAGAGAGAAAAAAGAGAGAGAAAGATACAGCTATCACACTTGGATCCAGTGTGGTCTCAGATGCCATGAAATTCAAGGACAGTAGGGACGGGGCCACGTGCATCTTTGTGCAATGGTTTTTAATCTGCACTGGCCTCCTGTGGCCACAGGTCCCTCTCAGGTGGGGCTTCTGGTCTGATAGCCACTCTGGGACTAAGTTGTGGCTCCAAAAGGGATGGGGTGAGAGGCAGAGCACCATTCCATCTTTGCAGAACTTGCTCTGCCCTTTTCTCCCCACATACATCTTAGTTGTTTTGAGCCAGTAATCATTTTTTCCAGTCTCTCATATATGTCCCGGTGAGTTTTGTGATTATTTTCCTGGAAAATAATCTTGTTTAGGCTACTACTAACTTGAAAAGACTGATCAAGATGGTAAAAAAATCCAGATCTCGTAAAATAATGTGCGTTTAATTACCAGCTGAATACAAAGAAGAGGGGTTTTAGCTTGCATGTCTACGGAACATAAAGTGTACACGAAAACAGGAAGTAAATCCTAAGTACAAACACTTTACATATTTAACAAGTATTATCTTAGTGTTTGAAAGCATGAAAATAAAGGATTTATAAAACGATAATTAAGGACAGCCTGATTAAAGACTGGGTGATACCCATCACAGAGTTAACATCATCAAGAGGTAATTGTGTCAGAAGCAAACAAATGTATACAGGAAAAATCAATCCCTCTGACTATGGGTTGCCAAAAGGCCGGACCTCACTGTCTAGGCTGCTGGAAAAAATTGCATGCCAACCTCCCTGCTGTTACATAAGGTGAGAAGCTGTGCGCTAGAGCACAGGTAGTGGCTGATGGGAAAGGCAAGGCCTGGGAAAAGCAGCTATACTTTTATTGACAGTGATTCAGAGGTGTTGATGTGTTGAGGAATTTTGCCTCTTTGGAACAGGTAATAATGTGAACACAACGTTACAACCAGACAAAAGAACCAGGAAAAAGAGGTGGGAAAATGAAAATATGTTATTGTAAAAATGATGTCATCTTTCAGCATAATAATAATTTGAAGTAGGATATTATGTAGCTAAGAGTGATCTTAGACCCTGATTTTTAGCATCTAAAACTAGGTTTGCATTCATGGGGAAATGAAGGGACATATAACACATTGTAAGCATTAGCAATTATACTAGGCTGCTCTTATGGGTTTCAACACTGGTACATTGTTTTCCCATCTGTAGATAAAAATGCGTCGAATGCTTGTGATTTCCTGTGTGATGTGCCGTACAGGTGAAGCTCGACATCCTGATGTGGCTGTTCATCTTGTAATGCCATTCTCATGGAAACACTGCAAGGATTTTTAGCAGTTTCTTGGAAGCTAGAACATAACAAAAATCCGTTACTGATTATACAATTGATTATTGCAAAATTGGGGCAAAATACAGAGTAGTGATTGATATTTCTACTTAAGTATAAATATATATAAACCTCTCTGTTCAAAGGTGACAAACGTAGGAATGTTTGGGGATCTTAAGTCTAAAGATACAGAAGTTGGAGATCTGCCAAAATATGCATTACATACCTAAATATTCTCTGTGGTTGCATCTTATTGCCACTTCTATTCAGACTAAATACATAAACTTCTAAGGAGTTAAGAAAATACCTAAGTAAGCGTTACAGCAATTTATAAAAATATTTTTCTCTTCCACATTATGCTAACACATATTTCTTAAAAAGTAAATCTTTTCAAAGGAGCAAAAATGCTTAAAGGTTTTACTGTGTATTGTTATATTATTTTACATTAACCTACAAATTAGTCAGGTAAATTTTTTATAATCTCCACTTTCTGAGCTGAGCTATGTTTTGGTTGGCAGATGGAGAGGAACAGGTAAAGAGCCCTTTCCCATTTTGCACGGTATGCAAGAGTTTGTCTAAACGCAGTCTTCAAACTAAGAGCTTATGCCTTTCTCATACAGTTTCACTGTCATTTTTGAATATACAGAAGCTTAGGAAGAACAGTTTAAATTAATCAGGATGTAGTCAAAATGGTAGAAACACCAGACAGTTTTAGTCAGTACTGTTTTCAAGGTGTGTTTTCATGAATCAGCTGGTTTTAATCCAATATTTTTTTTCCATGCTGTGTTTTCAAAGATCAATTAGAAATTTAATTATTCTTAAAGATTAAAAACTGACTCTTAAAAAATTAATTCAGAAGCTGAAAAAAAAAACCACTTTCAGTACTCGTCATGTCACTGAGCTGGATTCATTACTGTAATTTTTATGAACCATTTTTGTATCAGTGCAAGTTCCATTGAGATTTCCAGTCTAAAAATGGAGCAGTAAGTCAAAGCAGTAGCTAGGGTTTCTTGTAGGAAAATAATAAATGTCCAACCAGAGATCTCTGGAGAGTTTAAGTTGAATGATCTTTGAATAATTCTTCCCTGGTAGGTTATATAGAATACATTTATAGCCAAGGACTTCAGGGGTTTCCTTTCTCCTTACTTGACCTAGTTTTTTAAGTTAAAATGTGTTACTGTAATCAGTTCATTGAACAACTAAATGCTGAGATGAAATTTATGACCTTTTTGATATAACCTACATGTTTTGTTCACCACAGTGGATTTTTCTGGCAGTGACTTTGTGGCAGATTTCCTTGACATCTTTCCAGACTAAAAAATTGTGTGAGTTTAGCTGGTTTCCATCTGCTCACCATACCTTATTTTATTCCTTTTGTCAAAAATTTCTGCTTGCCAAAATGCCTCTTTCCTCCCCAGAACACTTCCCCCCCCTCCTTTTCCACCCTCTATTTGTTTGATTTTGTAAAGTCTTTAGTTCCTTTAAAAGACTATAATGCATGCCAGCTACAGTAACAGGTTGCGAAGAAAAAAAATTATCTGAAAAACTAAAGTTATGGCTAAACCTGTCCTTCAATATACATCTTGGTCTTATTTACAAGGTAGTGTTATTGCCAGTTGGTTGGGTGTAGGCAGCACTCCTCTAAACAACTCCAAGTGTGTAACTTTGTGGTGAAAAAAAAAGAGGGAAAGAAAAGGTGTGTTCCATCAGACAAGCATCCCCTTCGCTTTGCTACTCTGTCTCAAGTTCTGCTCATTTCCCAAAGCGATGTCTAAGTCACTCAGAAAACCTGAACAGTAACAAGGAAGTGCTTTTGCAGCACCGCACTAAGTTTGAGAAGCGGAACCACTGAAGAGCAGGTGTACATGGTGAGGAGGCCAATGTTTTTCTACAGAGCTGTCACTGACCTCGGCACTGTGCTGCTGTGCCTGGGCTACTAAGAATGGGACCTACTCCTGCTGTGTAGACTCATTCCAGTTCCCCCCTCTTACAATGTCTTAATTCCCATGGGAATGGTACTCACCCCCAACTTTACCTTTAGAATACGGTAACTGAAAGTTGTTTTCCTATCAGTTTTGATGGTTTTTTTTTTAGTCTGAAAGACACTATTTTGATTTGCCAAAGTGGCACTTTTTGTGAAGCTAAAGCCAAACTTTAACTTTGAATGTAAAGTAAAATTATAGAATTTTAATGATTATAAAATCATAATCATGGAATTGTTTGGGTTGGAAGGAACCTTAAAAATTATCTGGCTCCAGCCCCCCTACCATAGGCAGGGACACCTCCACTGGACCAGATTGCTCAATGTCCCATTCAAGCTGGCCTTAAACACTTCCGGGGATGAGGCATCTATAGCTGGTCTGGCAACTTGTTCCAGTGCATCATAACAGCCACAGTTAATAATTTCTTCCATACGTCTGATGTAAATTTTCCCTCTTTCAGTTTGTACCCATTAGTCCTTTCCTGTCACTACAGTTCCTGATGAGTCCCTCTGCAGGTTCCCTGTAGGCCCCCTTCAGACAGTGGAAGGTAGCTATGAGGTCTCCACACAACTTTGTCTTCTCCAGGCTGAAGATCCCTAACTTTCTCTGCCTGTCAGTTGCTAAGTATTTTTATGGTAGCTATATCTGAGGGGCCAAATAGGCTCAAAAGATTATCTCAGCAAGATTTCATCAGAGGTTATAGATGAATAAAATAATTGCACTTTATGATTCAAGTGCAGATGGCAAACAACCCAAATTCATCCACTATACAGAAATACACTCAACAGATCTAATGGATATATGGCTAGCTGCAGATGGAGGGTTCTATGTGTGACAATAGCATGGGAGTATTTAAACTCCCCAGCTCTGTACATTTTTCTTAACTGTAGCTAATTAATAAATAAGCATGGAAAAGTATTTCAGAAGGGATTTTGACTCTAAGAAGAATACAATAAATTAAAATAACATGTCTAGAGGGTCTGTTCTGGACCAACAACTTTAAAGGTCACATTCTTCATTTACTTTTTCTGAAAATGTTAAATAAATAGCTGGGCTACCTTGCCTATACTGTGTTTGTATTAATTTGGTTTCTATTCAGAATGTCATTTATCCTGTGAACTGTGGACTGTGTACTGTGAAACTCTTCGGAGAAAAGATTCTGATAGTTTTTCTATATATTTACTCACTGCACATTCCGTAGCTAACCAAATACAAACCACTCTTAAATTCAGTGTTCTAGGATGATTAGATTAATGTTTCAGGGTGCTTATGTTTATTGGTTCTGGCATCTAAAAAAATGAAAAGCATGATCTTCTATCAGACTGGTCTAAATAGAAGGCCTTCTTTACTTTAATCTGTAGTTTTTTGTGTGTGTGTGTAAAGCATCAGAGGCTGTAGACTAACCACGAAAACTGGAATCCTTTGACTATTAAATTGCTTTGGTATTACCTACACAGGCTTTAACACAAAGAGTTTGCCAACATGCCCACTCATTCCCTGGTCTCTAGGTTGCAAGCAGTCATTTAGATTTCCAGTGGTGCAATCACCATTTATTCTATCTCCCTTCTGTCCCACTTCATTCATGGAGCATACCTGCCTGTTAGAACTTTTGATTTGGCAAGTCAGAAATCGACTTCCTATTGTTGAATGATATCTTCATCTATGAATTGCTAACGTAAGAGTCAAGACTGCTTCTCTTGGTTTTTCTCGATTCAGTCCTTGGACATAGCCGAGGTGGTAGTCATCCTTTTGTCCATGTTTTTTCTTAGAAACATAGGAAAATATAGAGAGTAAATTGCAGTTGTTATACACAACACTGATAATTAATGATTTACAGACCTCAAAAATTGTCTTTATAGATGGCAATGTCAGTGACTAATTTTCTTCTCTGTTATTTTGTTTGAAGTTATGCTCTTTCCTTCTGACGTATTCAGAAGGCTGTGGAAAACTGTGAAAAGCCTTCTGCAAATCCTCTTTCCTCCTTTTTCTTCTTTAACTGCACATCTTTAATCCAAACAAAACTTTGATTTTTTTAAACTACATTTCCTTTTTGCCCAGGCATTTGGGTGGCTTCTATGTGTGAGTGACACTAAAAAGCAAAGAACAAAAAGTAGAACTATCCTGATGTACTAGAAGAAGACTGGTGGAACAGAGAGCATAATACCCTTCCAGCTGAGGTATCCTGAGCACTCTAAAACCTGAAGTAAAGACTGCATCTCTAATTCCTGCTCCTGCTACTCAGCCTCTAATTGTAAGGCATTTTAGAAAACAAAGAAACAAAAGAAACCAAACCAAAATATTTTTTGTCTTTTTTGTGACAATATTATACTTCACATAAACAAAAATTTACTAGAGTAATGAATAGCACTGGAGCCTTCAGTTTTGGAGAATTTCACTCTCTTCCAGGAATACTTGTTAATTTTACACATAGGAACAACTTCAACATAGCAAACATCTCATGCATAGCACGTGTCATTTTAGGATGCTCACCTGAAGATGAGAACTCAGATCTCAAACTCAGATTGGTCTGAGGAATAGAGAAACATTTAAAGCTCAGGAGGAACATAATCTCTCTAATGTGTCTGTAAACTCCTGCTCTGGATAGTTTTCTTGGTTTTGTATTTGTTGTGGATTTTTTCACTAAATTGTCATTATTATAGCACCAGAACACCAGAACAATGGGACAAGCCATTTGAAACCTGTTTGGTGAGGCAAGGCAAGACAGTTATGACTTTCTTTGGAACAAGAGTCAGAAGAGATGTTTATAACAAGGAATAATGTAGATGAGAGAATGTAATTAAGTAAGCAGTTACTGCAGTAACTTAATTAACAAGTAAATTAATATAAAAAGACTGTGCTCTTCAATGATTTTATTTGTTCATTTGCTAGGAGTGTAATGGTATGGTGAAATAGAAAGGAAGATCTGAAACTGAGACGAAATCCTTGTTGGATCATGTGTATCCTGGGTATCACAAGTGGGATAATTTATTGCCAACACCTACTGCATAAGGACAATATATTCTGTGTAAGTATTGCTCAATTAGTTATATGTCATAAAGTGACCTGGAGTGAGCAAACTCTATAGGTCTTCAGTGTTTATTGTCATCAAATTAAATAGAAGAGTCTGGTTTGGAAAGGACCTTGAAGGCCACCTAGTTCCAACCCTGCTGCCATGGGCAGGGGCACCCTCCACTAGACCAGAGTGCTCAGAGTCCCACTCAGCCTGGTCTTGAGCACTCCAGAGATGAGGTATTCACAGTCTCTCTGGAAAAGCTCTTTCAATGTCCCACCACAACAAAGAAAAATACTTCCTCTTAGTCTTTAAACTAAACCTACCCTCTTTGAGTTTGAAGCAATTGCCCCTTGTCTGTTGCTACATGCCCTTGTAAAAGTCTCTCTCCAGCTCTCTTGTAGTTCCCTTTAGGTACTGGAACGTATTCTAAGGTCGGCCTGGAGTTTTCTCTCCTCCAGGCTGAACAATCCCAACTCCCACAGCCTATCTTCGTAGAAGAGGTGCTCCAACTCTCTGATCATCTTTGTGGCCCTCTTCTGGACTTGCTCTTATAGATCCATGTCCTTCTTGCGTTGACAAAGATTTCTAAGTCAGTGATGATTCATTGAAAGGGAAGTAAAAATTTGAGTTACAATGGCATCTCAAGACCCATGTAAAGCAAAAAAATTTCTCATTCCAGGAATATCAAACCTCTATTCTTAGGTAATGTAAGTTGATTTGCTAATTTCAAATTAACCTACTCTGCCCTGGACATGGATTGTGAGTATGTTGCTTTTTAAAATTAATCCTGAGTTTGATGTTACATGAGAAGGGTGAGAAGAATATTTTGAGCTGTCACTGCGTCAATAATTCTCCCGGGGTCACTCTGGGCATAACAGATGAGGACTTTTAACCATATAATGTGTTGCACCGCAGTCACAAAAGTTGCCAGTGGCTAAGAACAGGAACATTTGTTCACACAGCGTGGAATGAAAAGTTGTTTTTTGAAGTGCTGAAGTGAAGGGCTGTTACTTCCCAAAATGATGTGTGATGAAATGCAAGTACTTAAAATTTTGTGGCTGAATGTGGTCATGATGTCACCATCAAGCATATTTAATGAGTAACATGATCTCTATCTGACCTCCAACAACACGCCTCTCTAAGAAAAGCTAGATAATGACGTGTTAAAAGCAGAAAATGTTCCTTTCAAAACTGAAATGAAATATTTTCTGAGGAGGCTAAAGGTGGTTATGCAGTCAGTTTTCGGATTTTATTATAGCAGTTATGGTGTCTTTGGAGTGTACTGAGAGTTTTGTTCATGGTTAAATATATTTGCTCATCTTTCTAGATTTAGAAATGTACCCTAAGCAAGTCAAGTGAATTGTTTTGTAACTTCTGATTTGGCCTTAATGCATCCCTGTGTTACACAGATTCAGTCTAGAAACCAGATGCCGAAGCTGGTAGATGTGGAAATATGACGTATAGACACTCTCATGTATTTCTGCTTTTTGAGTTACTAGTATTTTCGGAAAGATAGTGTAACTTAGCATTAATGTAGCAAAGAAAGAAAAAAACTGACCCTCTTCCATTGGTGTTTCATAAATTTTAAATGGTCCCTTGCATAACTCTTTTGGAGTATGTTCTAATACCTGCTTTAGCATTCTAGGTAAAATATTTTCTTTTTTTCCTTTCTCGGGCTAAGTCTATTGGTGTCAATAACATTATTTGCGAAAGGATTGTAGGTGAGAATCACAAGGAACTCAATGTTGAGCCTCTGCTTCGGATGCCAAAAATCACCAGGGAAACTTATAAATGGAAATTCCACATGGAACAAGAACTCAAAATATAATGCATAATTTAAAAGTCTAAAAATCTTTCACAGTTTTCAATAATTTAGATATGTTTGTCTAGGGAGTAGAAAATAGAGATAAATAGAAGTATGGGAACAAGGTATGTTGTGTAGCATCACATAACTTCAGTGAACAGTGAACACAACCTAGCCAAAGAAACTTCTTTTCCTCCTTTTCATACCACTCAAACCAAAGGAAACTAGAATCAGTAATGGGAATGTAAATAAATTAGAGAAGCTTCTCAAAAGAAAACTCAGAGCGTGAGATTTTTCTAAGAGAACTAACTCAGCATGTTGCCCACCTGAATCAACAGAACCACCTGCCTCCATTTGGGATCCAGGACTAAATTTTGTTCTTAAGTGTGAGTGTGAGTCAGGTTAATTGCCCTTCTCAAGTGCAACAGGAGAAAGCTCCTGACATTAATTACAGATAATTCCTTTAACCTCTGAGACGTAAAGGAAAGATTTGGGCTTGAATTCCCTCCTAAGACAATCAAATCCTTACTTGTTAAGAACATCACCTTAGCTACAAGACTGTAGAGCATTTTGGCACAGATTTCTCATTCTCATCTTCCAACAGTTTTTGTAGTGAGTGGATTATCTTCAGTGCTGAAATAAGCAGGTGTCTCACTAGTTTTTTCTTTTCATGTGACTGCTATGGTCAGTGACAGCCTCTCTTACAGCCAAATGAATACTGCAGTATGAAAAATAAAAATATGTCAGCAGGGAAAAATAAAAGTCTTAAGTTAAAGTATGTTACATCTGTCACTGGACCTAGTTTAAGCTGATTCACATAAATTAATGTCTTAAAAGTCCCCAGTCTCCTACAGGCCAGGTGCTTATTGTTAGGTCAAATTTGACAGCCTGCTCTTTGCTGACCTTTCAGTTGAACTAAAACTAGTTCCATCATGTCCTCTCAGTTGCATCCCTTAACACGAGAGAAGAAGGAAAGCAGTTCTTTCATGGATATCATTGAAGATTAGCCAGAAGATAAAAAGAATTGTGATTCATTCAAGCCAGAGTGCAGCAAAAACTGCTAGCACACTTTACTAACAGAAACACAGGTTTCATTCTTAGACATTTGAAAAAATAGTAAATCTTATTAAGCAGCGACTTTGCGACCGGGGCTAGCTGCCCCCAGACCCCTTTGTCAGGGCTAGGCAGTCGACCCAGGATTCAGCCTGCAGCCACGAATTCCGCCCCTTCGGTTCCGCAGCCGCCGCTGCTGGGGCTTCGCGCAAGCGGGCAGCTGCACGCTCTCCTCAGGGCAGAGGAGGAGGTGGTGAAAGCCCAAAGACCCCGGAGACGAAGAACGAACGAGGAGGGGTACCCGTCCTTGGACCACAGCAGGTTTTATTAGCCGGATCCGGGCGGAAGCGATAACTCCCGGAGAGGACCCGCGCCAAGGGTTTTAAGGTGAGGAAAACAGGGTGGAGTTTAGGGCGGGAATCAATAGGAGAGGGAGAACTGGGAGGAACCAGGGTACAATCAACCAACGGGGTGATAACAAGGGGGAGACCGTCAGCATGCACCTATGGGGCGCCGAGCGGCTTGGAGGAGTCTTGAAGAACAAGNGGGAGGAACCAGGGTACAATCAACCAACGGGGTGATAACAAGGGGGAGACCGTCAGCATGCACCTATGGGGTGCCGAGCGGCTTGGAGGGTTCTGGAAGAAGAGGCATGGCTAGCTTTGGGGGGGGCGCGAGGCTTAAACTTGGGAACTGCCCTGAGACCCACCCTCCGATTCTGATTCGTCAATCCATTGTCCGGATTGACAAGAGGGGGTCTCTGGGGCGACCAGGAGGATGCTCTGCCAGAGCACACCCCAACAAAGCAGATGTGGTAAGGAAATAAAGTTGATTGATAGGAAGCTAGTGATAAGGAAATAAAGATTGATAGGAAGTTAGTAAAAATGTGTGGGAGGTACTGCATGAATATCTCAGATGAGATGAATATGAAATATCGTATAATCGTTAAAGATTTTCTTTGTAAACAAAAAAAAATCCAGAGTTTGAAGGAGTAACATCCATTTCCTTCACCAATATATTTGTATGTTCTTTGTGTTATTATGGTTTTATTCCTTGAAAGAACAGTTAATTATTTTGAAGAAATTTTGCGGACAGGATTGTTGTTGTTAATTGGTAACTCAGTACACTAAATTTGAAACGCTATATCTACACCTGACATAGCCAACTTTTTAAATGTGAAAAACAGTCAACAATCTCCAATATATAAAAAGTTTTTAATGAAAGAAAAAGATTAAATTTATTTACAAAATCAGATTTTTTGGAGTATCTTTCAGTTGCTTAAGGCACAGTCTTCAGATAATTTCAGCTATGATTTTATTACAACTTTTGCCTTATATCTCCAAGCTCTTTCATAAAGTATGAATACTTAAATTTTCAAAAACCAAGTAAACTTTTCTTTTTCATTAAAATAAGTCCCTCGATCTTTGAATCATAAAGTTACATGGAATCTACCTATTCTAAGAAATAAAGAGATACCGAAACACTGAACTATTTAGCCAGATTTCAGGATTCAAAGCTCTTTTTTATGTTTTAACAGAGATACTTCTAGTCTAAAAGCTATTTGTCATGAATTATGTTTTTGCCTTAAAGATGTAGACAAAAAGCTTAGAGGCTTCTGGGGTCTCTGAACTCAAGGAGGCAAACCACAAAAAATTAAGTAGAAAATGGACTCAAGGAGAGAAACCACAAAAATTACGTAAAAATGTTGATGTGATACTGCTAATTAATTGAGAAGGGTTCCAAAGCTATGGCAACAGAGAAAGCACAGAGTTTGAACGTAAGAATACCTAACACCTTTTTCTGTCTTGATTTGCTGTATCAAAAAAGGTCCTTTTAACAAAACTGAAAAGCTAAACCAGCTGGGCTAATCTGTTTTCTTCAGTTGTGTGCTTTAAAACCAGGACAAATTTAGAACTGAAATTGGCTTAAAAAGCAGGACTCCATTCTGGCTTTCTCTGAATGAAAGGTCAGGCTGCAGGGTAGCAGGTCAGTTTTCTGCCTTTTCCCTTTATTCTGATAGCCTGAGGGTAGCTGGTAGATTGTGCTAGAAAATATCTTGTCTAATCAAAATTCTTAGAATCCTTTTGTTTGCACTGCTTAGAGACAAAATGAACAACTACTGCTATTCTAGAACCCTTGTAGAAAACCATTAATTAAATCGTATTTTCTGGGAACTTTAACAAGTTTTATTCATTTCACAGCCCAGCTGCAGCTTGCACTGACTTAATAAGATAGGTTTATATGTATATACACATATAGGTATTTGATAATTTGTTAATAAGGAAATATGGAGAACTCATGCCAGGAAGAATCAAACCAGAAATTACAAGTAGGGTAACTAGGAGTCAAAAGGGGAGTCCCTGAATACCATAGCACTCTTATACCTGCATGTGGCAGCATCAGAACACCAAATAAACACCAGGAAAGTAAAGTACAAACATAAGTAAAAGTAAGAACTTAATGGGCACATGGTTCATTTGTCTACTTTGCACTGTCAGCCTCAAGAGTGAACATTCTGCCTTGGATCATCTGTTCATGATTCCTGCAGACGGCTTCCCTGCCTTTACAGAGCATTTGAGAAAGCTCTGTTAAGAACAGCGCCAATAGTACATCATCTGGGACTGCAGCTGTTATCCAGAGAGAAGTCAGATAGGAAGATGAAGGGAGAGGAGGAATAAATCAAAACCAGCCTGCTTGTGGCATTTGCCACATCATGCTCATTTCTCTTTGCTGCAAATTTTAACCTCTATAGGAATGGAGCAGATTATCTGAAGTACAAAGAATCCTTATGGATGTTACCGCAGGGACATACCTTCTAGAGCATTTGAACTCTCTTTTTAAGTCAAGTCATTTAATATAGTCCATGTTGCAGCTGACAGTGCAATGTTTACAGGATCAATAGAAAACTCTTGTGTTTATCATGTGGATGCATTTATAAAGTCATATTAGGCAAATAGAATGCTCTACGAGTAACTGCTTTAATGCAAAGAAATTCTCATTCTTTCAGTTTCTGCATCTGACTTCTTACAGGAAGGCAAATTTTTTTCTCTATCTACACCTAAACTGTGAAATGATCTGAAGGCTTGCTTGGACATGGACTCAGGTGGACTGGTTGAAAAGCTTCTTTTAGAAAGTTCAGGGGTTGCTATCAGCAACAAGACTATTGACAAAGCTTTGATAGAGTGGTCTCCAAAATGATTTAGAGTGTAAATGAACAGGATGAATTTTTCACAGAACTTTCTCTAGCCTTGTTTTCTGGGTTCATTCTGTCATAGAGCAGCTTCTGAGTTGTGTTCAGCTGGTTGTGGTAAAGAGAGGTTCATAATTAGTCACACTTTTGACTACCCAGAACATTCTGGAGTAGCAGTAGACATATCCACATACAAACTGGATGTCAAGCCCTATGAAACCACATCAAGTACTTTCCTGTGGTAGCTACTTTTCAAGCTGCTATTTATGATATCCATAACAGTTACAGAATTATCTAGGTTGGAAGAGACCTCTAGAGGTTGTCTAGTGCAACCTCCTGCTCCAAAGAAATCAAGTTAAAGATTACCTTCTTGTACAATCAAGGCTTCAGTATCTTCAGGAATATGAAATCTTTGACTCCTCTGAGCAGCCTGTTCCTCTGTTTGACCAAATTTATGGTAATTTTTTTTATTTTTTCTTATATCTACTTGAAATTTCCCATGTGTCAACTTCAATCTCTTGACTTTTCCTTATGCTTTACCCCTCTGAAAGCAGCCTTCTCTTCTCCAGGCTGAACAACCCCAACTCTCTCAACCTATCTTCATAGCAGAGGAGTTCCATCTCTTTGATCATCTTGTGGCCCTTCTCTGGACTCACTCCAGCATATCCATGTCCTTCTTATGTTCAGAGACCCAGAACTGGATGCAGGACTCTAGGAAGAGTCCTCACAAGAGCAGGGCAAAGGGAGAATCAACTCTCTCGACCTGCTGGTCATACTTCTTTTGATATAGCGCAGGATATGGCTGGCTTGGTTTACAGAAAGATTTGCTCCATGATCTAGTCAGGCACAGAGGTGAGACTGAGTGGTCTGCAATTCCCTGCATCTCCCTTTTTCCCTTTTTAAAAATGTAGGTTATGTTTCCCCTTTTCCAATCAGTGGGAACTTCTCCAGGCTGCCATGACTTCCCAAGGATGATGGAGAGTGGCTTAGCCACTTCATCTGCAAGTTCCTTTAGGTCCCATGGATTTCTGCACCTCTAAGTGTTCTCACCTCACCTTAAATGTTCTCAAATCTCATCTTCTCCTGCAGTGAGTGCTTCTTCGTTCTCCCAGTTCCTGCCTTTGCCTTCTGTGACTTGAATAGTGCACTTGCTGTAGAAGACCAATGGAAAAAAGTCATTAAGTACCTCAGCCTTCTCCATATCCTGAGTAACTAGGTCTCCTATTTCCTACTGAAGAGGGCTCACATTTTCCCTAGTCTTCCTTTCATCACCGCCATACCTATAGAAGCTTTTCTTGTTTCTTCCTCTGCATGTGCCTTTTCACAGAGAAATTTAAGTTAGGCCTCTGATGAAGCCACCTTAATCTCTGGAGTGGCTGGAATTCCTTTGTGCTGCTCTTCAGGTGCCTTCCTGCTGATCTGTAATCCCTCCCCAGGCTCTGGCCATTTCCTGCTGGCACTGGCATGAGACTACCAGAAGTGGGATGGACTGAGTTCCCCTTCTTTGGCAACTTTAGTTTAAAGCCCTCTTCAGAACTTGGCAAGCCTATGACCAAAGATGCTCTTCCTCTTTTCTGGCAGATGATGATTCAGTGAAAGTCACACTTATCTCCACAGCATATTAAGTAATACCTAATCAAATAATACAGTCATCATTTCTTCAGTATATTTTTTAGGATACTTTGGCTGCAGGTTGAAGAATCCAGGTTATATAACGAATTTTATTTTCCTTCCCTTGATGTGATAACGTGAGTCAGATAAAGTCTCCAAGAGTGTAACAAATGAGTAGCTGCAAATTTGACATTTTGACAGAGATTCCCCAAACTGTTATTATCTGCCATTTACTGTGGAAAAGAAGTACAGTTTAAATGGTTGAAATATATGATCAGCTAACTAAGAGAGAAAGAACATATTGCTGGAAAGAGCTAAATATTAGTAAAATGTAGACTAATTGCATAGTGCTATAATTACTTCTTGTTTCAATCCAGGAGTGATGGAAAAGACACATTGCTTGGAAGCATGTATTTAGAGATTGCCATGTATCTCCAAATCAAATGTCATTGGATAACAATGTGCATTAAATATACAAAAAATATATAAATTTAAATGGGTTCTGTTTGAGGAAGTCATCTCAGTTCTCTAAACAGGAGAAAAGTTAGAAGAGAGAAAAGCTGTAAATTAATTATATGAAATTTATTACATTGTAGGTATTCTTACCTGTGAGCTCAATGAACATGTCATCATGCATGTAGTATATTGTAGTAGTAGTGGTGTAATATGTGAAATTTATGGTGTTTATTACGGGGAAATGATGCCAATACTTTTCCTCTTTGTTTCTAAAATGCAAATTGCTATAAGCCCGAGGAAAGGAACACATATACCAAACAGTTTTGCTGTCTTTTTATAAATACCCATTTGGAAATGCACTATAAGCAAGCATTATGAGCAAGTAAACTGCCTTCAATTCATTGGGGGTTCTGTGTGTGTTCAGGAAAAGCAATGCTGTGCACTATTTTAACAGAAATAGAGCTGCTTCACAGATGTCTGACACCATGACCGGCTTCTCTGTGGTAACAGAAACAATCAGCTTGCCTTTAAGTTTTGGCTAAGAGCCTAGGTTAGAAAAGGGAAGGTTCATTTTATTTGATGCCCCTAGATAAGAAATATGAGCTTCAAGATACACCTTGGAGTCACAACAAACTTGGACTCTAATGGATTATTGTGGAAAGTGAGATCTAAAATCATTGAAGCATTTCAACACTGCCAACAGCAATGTTGCACTTAGGCAAAGGGATCTCTAACTTTGGTATCTCTGATGATCAGAACTGTGGCGTGAAATTGTAAGCCAAGCAGGTGATGATTCCCCCTATATTCAGATGAGAATATTCTTTATGCTTTATTGGCTGAAAGCAGCAGTCCACTTTTCATCTGTAAGTGCACAGATTCAGGTTAGATAGCCTGCTGCTTTTTCAATACGTGAAGGGAGAAGTATCTAGAGCCAATATTTTTGAAATAATGATACTTGTGTAGTTAAATTCTAGACATTTCTTTCTGCTGGATAATATTTTGTTTAATATGACAGGAATCAAAGAAAGTACAAACGTTTCAGTTCATAACGTTACAACCAGTCCAAATCTATTGCAATTGAGGGCAGTAGATGATAGAAAGATGAATGTGTTTTCTTACGGTTCTATTCTCTATTGTATAAGCAGGAAAAGCAGTGTAGAAGGAAACAGGGCAATCAGGCAGAACAAGCACCCTGGTATTTTTAAAGAATTAAAAATCAGTAGAATTGTGATTTACAAAACTAAAGTCTTAACTTTTCAACCTAATTTTGTGTTCTTAACTATAGGTATTTGAACAATTTAATAAATGCTATGACCAAGGGACAGATATACACCATCTCATCTTGTCTGCATCAAGGGTCTGTTTCTATGTTTTTGGAGGTGTTATCTGTCTGGTAAACTGGATCTTCAACTGTTTACTATTAGAGCTATGGAAAGTAATTTTAATCCAGTTTATTAACTCAAGGTTAACAGAACTGTGATGGAAATAACAGCTTCCTTAGTCATTGTTGCTCCCATTCTGTAATTAAGGCAGGAGGTGGGCACACTGCTGCACGTGTGCAATCACACTGAAAGAAGGGTGGAACTGTTCACAGTGTTTATTAAATAATCCATACGATTCTGCTCTTACTGCATGTCACCTTCTTGAATGTTTTCACACAGCTACATTTCAGCTTTCATTTTCACTCTTAGAAGAACAGAATTTTTTCTCATTTTATCCACACGCGATTATTCTAAAATGGTTCCTTCACTGGGTTCTAGTACAAATCCACCTAGTTCAGTTCTTCCCAATTCTTTTAATTGATTGTGTGCTGTCAGTGTCATTAATACCATAAAAAAACCTCTTTATGTCATTATAACTCAATTTAGAAGTGCTGACTAGTTAGTTAAATTAACAGCAATGGGAGTTATCCCATTTAATGTTCATTTTAACACCTTCCTGAATAACTCTCTTTATCATTACTGATGACTAACTTAGGTTTATGAACCTAAAGTAGTCTAAACAGTATTTCTTGTTGAGCACAATGTTTCTGTTAAGATTTCTGGAGGGATGAAGAAGAAAAGCAATCTTTGATGTAGAGTTCCTGTAAAAAAGTATTGTGATTATGTTTTTGGATTGATTCATGTCCTATATTCAAGAGAAAAGTAGCTGTGTTAAGTTTAGTTATGGCAAAGAATTTATCTTGTAAGTTTTTCTTATGTTCTGTTAAAAAATATGTTTTCAATGTACTGTATGTCACTTCTGTATTTAATTTAGCAGGAATCATCCGGATCTCCTCTTTTGAGGTTGGTTGATAAACTGGGACCAGACTGCATACATAGAATGATTTGTGGAAGGACATGAGGAATACTGCAAGTAGCGCACTGGTGTGGTCAAAATGTATGAATAAGGATTTAGAAAGCAAAGGGTTGAAATTCTATCTCTCGTGATGCAAGCATGAATAGCAGTAACAAACTTCAAGGTAAAGAGAAGATAAAAAGTAGGAACAATTGCAGTGTAAATACAGAAGGTTGTAATAGTGATTAGCACAGGGAATACAGATGTGATTAATAGTCAAACATGTGATATGGGAATGACAAGGTGAACAAGGGCCCAGTAGCCACACCACTTTTTTCCGAAGAGTTGGGTGACAGCTCATATGAAATGAAGTCAAAACAAGATCTGAAGTCTGCATCATAACCTTGTTGACATTCTGAAGCTAATTTAAATGTCTTATATTTGCCACACAGAGATTTAGTGGGGGCTGACAAGAAAGGTTAGGTCTCTTACAGTTCAAGAGCAGAACTCTACAATTCAATTTCATGAGGATGCCAAAAGTCACTGTTAACACACTTGAACTCTCTGTTATTAGCTGTTGTACCTTTGATAGAGGAAAATAAGAAAAAAATTAACTGCTTTCTCATATGACATGGTATTTTGGAAATTTTTTCGGCTTAGACATACAGTATGTTACAATTTTTTTCTGAATTTAAAATATTAATCTAAGGCAACTTAAAGCCTACTGACTGAATTTGTTGAGGTTTTGGGGTTTTTTTTTTGTTTATAAATTGATGGCAGTCATTGAGAACGACCGAACTTTCAAGCTCACTTCTAAGCTGAGATCCTTCTTAAGCAGAAGAGTTGTATTCACTTTCAAAATGAAGTTAATGTTCAAATTCTAGAATAAAATATTTGAATTGTATTGTATCTTAAATAGAGCAGTGGAAGGAATTTTTTTTTTTAATCTTATGATAACTTTAGATTTTGATACTTTTTTATGCTAATTGAGACAAGTTCAAAATTTCAAGGATTTGCTTATTAAAACCTCAGATTTGCAGACTGGATCAATCATATTGCTAGCTATGAAATACTCTAAAATGTGTTTTCCAAAGTTTCTTGAAATGAAGATTCATTAATTCAAACACAGCTTAAGACTCAGGGGTTTTGCCTACTTTTTTCCTGATTACCTTTCAAGTCATTTGTTGCCTGTTATTACTCTCTTCCTATTCCTAATATAGTCTCCACCTAAAAGAATCTCAAGTGGGGTTTCTTTCTCTTCTAAATTTAATTATCTACCTAGATGCTTCAAGAGAAGCTCAGGAACAGGACTCAGATGATCAGTTTAGATGTCTGCATTACTGTGAGGTAAGCCACAGCTCACCTAAAAACACTAATTCTTCCCATTTACTGTAAAGATAGTCTAGAGGGCTAGAATTTAGGGTTGATATTTTCTGGATTGTGTAAGGACAGATGAAAATTACCATTTAAGTCTAGGAGTACATTTTGACATGGAGGCTTTTGCGATTATTCAAAGCTTGCTATTGTGAAAAAAAAAAAAAAAAGTCCAATTGTGTTCTCTAACTTCTAAAACACATGAATCCAGTCAATTGCAACCCATTTTGACAGAAAGGCAAAAGATTTTAGGATTCTGAAAATTTGGTTTGGTGTGTATTGTCAGCTTAATAGAGGAGTTTCAGTTAGTGCTCCTCCTTGATGAAAATGTAAGAAAAAGTTGGGGGCCATTTAAAGTTGGGGGTTTTTTTTAAGTGTCAGAATTAGATTATGTATAACCATAGACCAGCCATAACAGACAACTTCCTGCCATTAGTATGGTGAGAAAAAGAGAAGGAAAGGATTTTATGACATAGAATCTGAGTTTAAGGAATAAAATGCACACATTCTTAGGAAACTATCGTCAGTAATTCCACTACTCACAGGAAATTTATGTTATATAAGAAATTTATGTTATATATTATGTTATATAAGAACTATCATCAGTAATTCCACTACTCACAGGAAATTTATGTTATATAAGAAGAAATTATGTAATTATGTAATTTAAGAAGTAAAGTGCTTTTGCTGATATATGTTATTTTCATTGAATAATTACTAGGAGCTCCACTGTCAACCCTTTTGCTGACAGTGGTTTGACCTGTATGGGGATTTCTGTACTGGTATATGCATTTCTTGGATAAGCTGGGGGTGAAAAACTCTTTTTTCAGTTTTTGAATAATTAGTCTCCTTCTACATAGCTTTCATCAAGTATTCGTGTCTTGACTGCGTGTGCTATTTTACTTTGACATGTATTATATGTTTTAACAGACTTGGACAGCAGTTTTAACTCTAAAATGGTTTTTCAGAAGAAAATTAAAATGTTGTTCAAAATACTAATTATGACTTTTTCCATAATGGAACATTTCAAGCTAGTAGTCTACCCGTGTGTGCACATGGACAAGTATGCATATATATATTTATATAGACACACATACATTGAGATATACATATATAAATATATGTGTGTGTGTATATACAATAAAAAGTGTGGGGTTTTTTTGTCTTGTCTGCTGTCTTGCCTCATGAGAGTAAATGATGTCTTAATCTGTTTTTAGACACAGATTTTCTGGGAAGGTAGTATCCACCTGAAAGCACACTTGCTCCCTTGTGACTTAACTGCACTCATTTCATTGTAATAATGCATCAGATAAGACCTCATTTAAACTCTACACATTGTTAGCCTCTTTTATTCATTCCTGATGTGAGGTAAAAAATGTTTAACTACTGTGAATTTCCTTTGGCATGCCAATATTCAGTATTCAGGTTATTTCAAAGTCCTTATCTGTCCCTGGAATGTTCGATAATTTTCTTCTTTCCCCACACACTTGTATCTAAATATGTCTTTTAAAAGTATTATCTTGGTTATATCTTTTCTTGTACCAAAGTTTGCTTTAAAAAAAAAATACTGTCATCCCACTCTCTTGTGTTGCTTCAATCCTCCTGGAATGCAATCCCTAATTTTTAGAAGAATATACCAAGTCATGCATACATAAAATGCCAAGATGTAGAGCTTCCCTTTCCCTGTGGGTGTCAAATCTCAGGTCAAATGGTCGTCTGGCATTGGTGTGCTGTTGTTGAACCTCATTATTGTCGCACATCTGCTCAGTAAGACAAAGGCACTGCCTGGCTGTTAACAGTTAAACATGTTAAACAGGGTTCAGAGAGCTGCAGTGGCAAAATGTGCTGTACAAAATGGAACGTATAAATTGGTACTTAGCTGTAGTACAGAAGTGCGTAATAAAATTCATAACTGTGAATGTTACTCAATTCCAGAAACTGTGATTTGAGTGTAGGAGCAAAGTCATGTCTGACTACTTAGATAATAAGGATGCACTGAAACAGTTATGCAAAAACCACTTTTGAGGTTTCTTTTAAATTGATATTATAAATATAGTAGAAAAAAGTAAATTAATATTCTTTCGGTGTACTTTAATCTCTTTTATCTTTTTTCCTGGCCATGAAGTTGTAGTAGGAAGAGTTTTTCCTATAAAGGTGGATCAAATTTTTCATATGAATTCATCCGAAGATTTCAAAGTGAAAATGTGTTTGAGAAGACAATTACATATTTCTTCCTTAGTCAAGAACTAAAATTCATATTTGTACTATATTGTATTGGAGAAATACACTAACTGGAATTCTGGATACTTGCAGTCCATCCTACAAGTACACTAGGAGCAGAGTAGCACAACTTAGTTTTTCTAAATGGATATTCTAAGCACTATGTACTAATGGATATAAAGATAATTTCAATTCTCTATAATCTTGTTCTTCCATATACATTGTATTTGTTTTCACTGTTAGTTTTTTCTTTTAGTATGTGCCTTTAAATCATCTTTATGAATATATGTTTACTGGTGGGAAGGTTATTTTCCTTTTTTTGTAAATTTGTGCATGTATTTATGTGAGTGACAGAATAAAGTCTAGAAATAATATGTTTGTGGTAAGTGCTTTTAAAGAACTCAGCACAGTGTCTTCACTAAACAATCTTTACCTGCTGCAGGACATTGGAGATATCTAAAGGAGTATTGAGGAAGACAGAATCACAGTCTCTAAGACTGATCAAACAATGGAACAGGTTGCTCAGAAGTGGTGAAGTCTTCATCCTTGAAGACATTAAAAATCTGACTGGGAATCCTGCAGGGTGCTGCCACTCCTTTGAGCAGTGGGTTGCATTGGACAGTCTGCAGAGGTGCTCTCAAATAACTTCAAATATTCTATGACGCTGCAACTGTGGTGAGCCAAGAAAATGGCAGTTTTGTCATGTGCACAGTGCAGAGAGCTCTGTTTTCATGCTGAGAAAGGTGTTAGTATGATCCCACCCTCTAACCAGAAAGGAGGAGAGTGGTCCACAAAGGACAAGAGACGGCTGAGCTGGAAGAACAGCGGCTGTGTTTCTGGAATGCCAAAGTAACAACTGAGTGTTCAAAACTCAGCTCCCTCTTTCCATGGGTCTCTGTGGTTAAAATATTTTTAAAAGCTGACCTTGTGGATCAGTAAGAGATGATCTTTATCATGACCCTCACTTCCCTAATCTACTTACCCTTTTTCCTCTGAGAGCATTGAAAGGATAGCACACTATGTTCTATATTTCTCTCTCTGAAAAATTCCCTTTACTTAGAGAGGAGATGAAACATTTCTGCTTTTCTTTCATCTTCTAGCACCAGCATTCCTTTCTGTTTCTTTCATCCTTCAGAGTTTCTCTCTTCCTCTTATAATGCTTGAAAGAAAACACTTACTTTATTCAGTTATTATCTAATACAGGGGCCCTTCCCTGCTTCCAACTTCCACCCCTTTTTTTTTCCATTTACCTCATTAGTGAACTCAGTCTCTACTGACTTTTCCTGTCCACTCTGAATGCTGCTGTTATCATTCTTCCTTGGTGGAGAAAAAAAAAAAAAAAAAGACTAATGCTATTCATGCACTGAGAAGTACTCCAAATTATGGATTTCCTTAGCAAAACTCTTGGAACTCTATTCCATCTCCATACCTCCCACACTGGGCACACTCTGAAAATCTTTGTAAAATAAAAATTTAAGAAGAAATAATCTCAGCCTAGACACACTGATAAAAACATGCTTTACCCATGTAAGTAAACTATGTCGTATGTTTAAACTGTCTCGCTCACTGTGTTGCTGTAGTAGCTGTTATTATTGACACTTTCCAACAAACCTTGTGTTCATTTTTCTGTCACTTTTTTTGTGTCTGAGATTCACTTTCTCCTAGTCTATCTGATGAAAGCAATATTCTTAGCATTGCCTTAAACAGCAGTATGTGATTTTAGATTATTCTTACTGTAGGTGGTCTCATACATTCTTTAAAAAATCACTATTTTTTAAATGAAAATTTAAAATTGTCCCTGCACAGTGAAGTTCAGATATTGGGGTTACAATTTGTACAGGCACATTATTTGAAGACAAATCACCCTGGGGTGGTTTCAGAGGTGAGCTGCAGAATCTTGTACTAAATTTCAAATAGGGTATTAATGTACAAGTGGTGCCCAACAGCCAGTGTTGATGCTTGCACCCAAAATATACTACTCCAAATCTGCTCAGTTGAACTTAATCCTGGAGGTCTGTCACCAACTCTGGTGCTTAGAAACCGTCTCCTAAGAGTGCTGGTTTCTAGCAGCAGGCAGCTAGGTTACACCAAGGTACTGAGCAGTTCAGACATATATTTTTTGTATCATAAATGTTCTTGTTCTCTTCTCCCAGGCAATTAGCAATAGCAGAAGAGGAAACAGCCTCAAGTTGTGCCAGGGCAGGTTTAGGATGGATATTAGGAAAGATTTCTTCGCTGAAAGTGTGGTTAAACATGGGAACAGGCTGCCCAGGGAAGTGGTGGAGTCATTATCCCTGCAAGTGTTCAAGAAAGGAGTGATATGTTTTTAGTGTCATGGTGGAATTATGTCAACAGTTGGAGTTGGTGGTCTTGGAGGTCTTTTCCAACCTTAATTATTCTATGATTCTATGATTCATTTGAAGTCTGAGAGAAAGTGAGAAAACTTGGTGATATAGTTTGTATTTTATAGCAGTTGCCTAGGAAGGGTGCATAGTTTTTGAATTAAAATAAGTTATACAAGTTATATTGGAATACATAAATTGTGCATTGAGACAATGGACTTTCAAAGGTAAAAGGAAGTGGACTGCAGTTCTGCTTTCTGCACCATCTCTGAGAATGTTCATTTACATTTGTCATTGGCACAAACACAATTATTCTAGTTCTCAGTTGTTCACAATTTTTCACTTAGTATCACCATTACAATCAGTCTTTGCAAATCTGAGGTATTATTTATACTTGATTTTCTTCTAGGTGGTGGGAAACAGAATATTACTGTTCTTCTTCAGTAATAATTTAAAGTATATGTTGATTAAATCGTTAGTGTATCTAGAATTTAATTTCTTTTTTTTCTTTCTCTTTTTTCTTTTTTCCACTCCCCACCAAGTCTCAGTATCAAGCCTATCCTGTACTGACAGTTTTGAATAGTAGTTGCATCTGAGCAGTGAGGAATCCAGCTGTTCTTGCCTAATTGCAGTTCCATTTTTGATAATTTCAATTTTCAGTTTGTCCTGCTTTCTTACACACACTATCTTCTTGGGGTGCTTAATAAATTCCAGTCTCTCTAAAGCTTATATAGTTGACTGGACAGTAAATAATATTTTATCATTTTCTGACCCAAATATTTTCTCCATTAGTCTTCCACTAGAAAGAGGAGGAGACATATTTAAAATAAATGAAAAAGATTAGAAAGATACTTACTTGAAGTACAGGAAAAATAGGGGGAAAAAAGTACAGTGTTATAGCCGTCTCTTTCCAAATAGGGAATCATATCCATAACACCCTGTACCTAGAAATGGAGTTCTCAGGTTCTAATGGAATAAAAAGTATTGAAACTTAGTCCAGCTATTAAATTAATTATGTTTCTAGCACATTTTTTTTCAATTTTGAAACTGTTGTGAGCTTTTATGTTTCTGAATGTTTTTAATGAATAAAAAAATACGATTATCAATTGAGAAGAGGCTGCTGCCTTACTGGTGCACAAAGAAAAATGTCTTAGTTTTTCTCAGAATTTGTTTCTAATGCTTATTATTTTCAAAAGATAGAACCAAATATTCCCCATTTAATAAAACCATGACACTTTAATATTGTTTATTGAGCAGCCACAGGAACATGTGGATTCCTTACAGTGAAAAGATGGCTATCTGTTCAGAAATAATCTACATAATTATTTACAAAACAGGAAAATTACAATAAACTTCTTCATGCAAGTTGCTAAAATAATCTCATCAGGAAGAATTTGTGTTGATAGGGAAGGAATGAAGAGGGAAATTACAGAAATGGAGATGCACATCTAAATATACTGCAGTTTAAAACATTTCAATTTGCATGCAAATTGAATATTGAATAAAAAAAGCTTTAAGAAAATTGAAGCATAAGCCATTTTATAAATTAAGAGAATGTGCGAAAAGAACATTTTACATGTTTCTCTGCTATTCCCTTGGCATATATATATATTATGATCTTTACTACCACTTTTCAATTAATGAAAGGTAAAAGGGTTTAGATTTAATTCCAGTAGGACATATAATGCGGTACATCACAATATTATTGCAAGGCAGTTATTAGCATTAATCACGATGTATATATTCTCCTTGATTTATTAAGCAGAAAGATGAAAGGAAAAAATTTAATTTGAGGAACATGGTCAAATAAAATAAAATCAAATCTGCTTTTGGAAAAAAAATTCAGCTGCATAAATATTAATTGCATTTAGTTTTAAGTGTGTCTGCAAATCACAGTAGATAACTTACATTGCCACTGGAAATTACATAATGGGAGTTGTTATGCAAGGGAATGCCTGTATTACTGTATTAGAAATGATACTGCACTCTGTCTGCTTTTATCTGTCTATCATTAAAATTTATGTCTACTGGCCAAGCCGTTCATGACAAACTCTCTTATTTTTGGATTAAATACTAATTTGTTATAGCAAAATGAGTGCCCCTATGCACTCTTTTAAGTCTATTGGAAATTTTTGTTTACAAGTACTGCAAAATAATTGAACATAAAAATTAATAATCCCTTCCAGAGAAAGAAAATATTGTTTAATGTTTCTTCACAAAGTTGCTTATTTGTTTATATGTAAGGTAGTCTTATTAATATCAAGAGGAGGCATGCATGTGAGAAGGAGAAAAACACTTCTAGTTGATTGGCAAGATTACATTATGGGTTTTTATGATGAGAATTTTAAGTTTATTGGTAGTTAGCAACCTACCCAAAAGTATAAATTAATTTACTGTATATTAATATTTGTAGTAACAATATGGTTATTTTAAAATGATCATCGCGTTTTATACAAATGCCCAAACATCTAACTCTCATTTAGGTCTTCAGTCTTTTGTCTTCTGTCTTTAATTAACTTTAGGCTGCTCTTTAGCTGTCTATATGACAACTCTAATAAGAAGAAATGTATTTGTGAGGTTAAGTGAAAGGAAGAAACAAGTAGAAAAAAAAAAGTAACATTTATGAAGACAAAAGCCATTTCCAAATATGCAGTCAACACTGATGTTGCAATAAAACACAGCAGAATTTCGAACAGAGCTGGCTTGGTTTTGTCATTGTGTGTTTGAAGGTTACCAAACTGTGTCTGCTGCCCAGCAGCTTGTTTAGTGCAGCGCCTGGGGCGTGGACTTTTACCCAGAAACCTCCATAGGATCTCATTTTGCAGAATCCTGCTAACTTTGTTCCACTAGAAAGAGGAGGAGACATTTAATCTAAATGAAAAGCATTAGAAAGATACTTACTTGAAGTACAGGAAAAATAGGAAAACTGTGAACTAGAAGGAGAATGCTCTTTTAAAATGCTGGGAAAACAAACCTCCAAAGGCAAAGGAGAGAAAGTCCTGAAGTTTCTGGTAGTAGATGTGAATTATATAACTGTCAAGGAAGATACCAAGAAAAAATGGGCAAGGAGATCTAAAAAATGAATTCTACTGAAAACAAAGTGTGACATTATCACTTTAATAGTTCTATGAAATTTCCTCATTTTGTGTTATATTTTTCTTTACACAAAACCAGGAAAAAATGTTTTTTTTAAAAACATGCCATACCTGGCTATGTACTATGAAGTTCTCATGAAAAGCTTACACCTTTAAAAGGAACTCTGACACAAATGACCCATTTTTCTATGTAGCTGACAAACCTAGCAGTAACAATACTGGAATACAAATAAATAGCACCTAAAATACTTGTGTCCTGAAAATATGCAATGAGGAAGGAGAAACTGTAAGCCAGAAGTATAGATTGAATATTACTTTGGAGACTTGAAGGGTTATCTAAATTTTTGGCATATGGAAATACATACTTTCACATTGCATTAACTACTTTCAAATACTTTTCACGTTCAACATTCCCTAAGTGTTGATGAGCCTTTTTTATGTGTTAGTGCTTATAATAATAGTTTATGTTTGTATTTAACTTTAAAGATCTTAAAGAGCAGTGACTACTTAGTAATCATTGCAATATATTATTGTCAAAATGTATCATGTTCATGGAGCAAGTACGTAAAATATTTGTCATAACTATCCTTGACTTGGACTTATTTTTTTGTGTTATTAAAGTAGACTTTCCTGCTTAAAATTGTAACAGTACAAAGTAAATGGATTGGTTCACTGTAAGATAATGAGTGCACTTCATCTTTCTGTACCACGCCAGTAATAAAGTATAGAACACAGCATGATGTTTGATATTTTCTAGCTATTTATGTGGGCAGTATTGTTTTAAAACTAACCTAATGCCTTTCAACAAAACATGTGGTAATCCTAGCTCTTCTAGCTTGGATTGTATTTGAAGCCTAATAGGAAGATTTTATGAGACTCATTGGACTCTAAAGTCCACTTCGTAGGAATTTTAACATTAAAGGAAAACAGTAGAACTTAAGTCAATACTCAGCAGAACTAATTCAGAGTTGTCTCCATCCAGATCCACTCATTTCTTAAGTTATTGCCTCTCAGATCGTTCTGTCTTGGAAACAATATACAGCAAGCAGTGGGAATTAAACACACAAGTTCTTCCATTATTTCAAATATAGAGGCCAAGCCTTCCTCCTCTGTTATGTCAGATACTGTAATTCTTGATAAATACAGAAAAATATGCCATATGTTTTTTCAACAAGAATCATGTTTTGTAATTTTTATGTACTTATGAAAATGAAACAAAAAAATACCAAGGGCAGAATAGACTGTGAGCCCTTTGTGGAACATTCTTTATTTGTTCTTTTATGCTTGACTATGCAACTGGAAAACCGAAATGCTATTAAAACATAAGAAAACTGTAATCATAGCTTTTAATATTTTCATTAGTACCTAGATATTCTAGAATATATAATCTTGAACTTTTTTCTTCTCTAAAGAAGAAATAAAAGTAAGCAGCAAAATAAAATAACAAGCATTGCTACATACGTCCATGTATCGCGACTATCTATATATAAATAGACAAAATGTACAAATGTATGAAAGAATCATCAGTGATTCTTAGCAAAAAAAATATTGTTAATTTCTGTAGGGAAAAGTGGCAGGCAGAAATACATAGTTCTTCTCTGGAACCTCTTACTGTGAATTAATCCATAGCAAGGTAGTCATGGTTTAACCCGAGCCACCAGCTAAGTGCCACATAGCCACTTACTCATTTCTGCCTAGTGGGATGGGGAAGTGAAGTGAAAGAGCAAAAGGTGAGGAAACTCTTGTGTTGAGATAAAGAGTTTAATAAGGAATGCACTCACCACTTCCTATTGACTGGCACGTGTTCAGCCGTTCCCAAAAAAGCTGTACTCCTTCACACATAATGGTGACTTGGGAAGGCAAATGCCAGCACTCACATCCTGCCATTCCTTTTTCCCTCCCCCAGCTGCACAGGCTAAGCATGGTGCCATATGGTGTGGGATATCCTCCTGGTCAGTTGAGGATCAGCTGCCCCACCTGTCTCCCCTCCCAACTTTTTGTGCACCCTCAATCTGCTCACTGGTGGGGTGGGATGAGAGGCAGAAAAGGCCTTGACTCTATGCAAACCCTGATAATCAATAACAAATTTGTGTTTCCAACACAAATCCGAGACATAGATCCATTCTAGGCACTGTGAAAAAAAATGAATTCTAAACCAAGCAAAATCAGAACTGTAGATTAAATATCTTTGAACAACAGCTTTTTAATTAAAAACCTCCAAAATATTTGACAGAATTAATTGATAAGAAAATTGAAAATTTTGAAGATTATATTTTTGAGTGACAACTGGTGAGAAGAACAAATTCTTAGGGGTAATTTTGATTAAGGATTCTGTTTACATTACAGGAACCAGAAGTTATGTATAATTTTGTAAGCAGGCTTTAATTCTGGTATCGAGGTATGTGTGACGAGGTGCATATTTCCCTTCAAAATGATGCAATTCTTGTTGATTCTCACTCATTTGATAATTATTTTCTTCTGGATCATGCCTAGCAAGAGATATCACCTCAGCATTTTGGGAGGAGGTTTAGCTCTGCATCAAATAAATATTGTCATCTCTTTATTCTTGTTCAGAAATGTCTAAATTATAGATGGGGATAGCATGGATCCCAACTACTTCCTTCCTTATGATAACTGGAGAAGTGATGGTCCATGGTCAAAAGGGCACTTCAGGTTCTACTGCCTACACTTACAATGTCTGATGTTGGTGCTTTAAAGAAGGAGCCCATATCCAGCGTATCTACCTAGTAGAAGATGTATGATGTCTCTTGCAGTTAAGTATAGTGGCAGATTATGTTGCAAGAGCTGTGTATTGTACCCTAGAGTAGCAAAGAATCAACAATTTTTGTCACTGGTGTGTTTCTATTCATAGCATTATCTTTACTGTTTTCTCCTAGTAAAGTGTGTGAAAAGGAACGTCAAAATTCTGGGCACCTCAATTATGGGGAATAGGGAGCCCTACCTAGCTCTGTGTCACAGAGGTCTCCACTTCTAAGACAAAGGATAATTAATTTACAGGAGTCCTCCCAAGATTCTGAAGGAAGAAGAGAGTCATTACTGTACAATAATGATATTTCAAAGGCAGCAGGGTCCTCTGTGAATGGATCTGTCTGTTAAGCAGTGGACATAACCAAAATGAGTTGACACATTGACCTGAGTCACACAGTTGGACCAAAGCAGTCCATTACTCTTAAAGTTTAAGAAATACAATTCAGTGAACACAAGTACCATTTTAACACCGCTGATGCAAATAAAAATTCCAGGGTTTATATATTACCTGCAGACGATTACACATTATCTCTGTCAGATCTGTTGCATGTTATAATTATGAAGATAGAGATTCAAGAAACATTTGACTTCTGTAAAGCAGTTTCCAGGAGACAATCACAAAATCTTATTTCCCTTCTCTCTCTAAGTGACTGTCTGCCTTTGGTCTTAGCCTCAACTTCTCCCTCATCTATCTGCCCTTAGTTTCAGGCTCTGCAAATCCTTTATTCCTTCTCTCCTTCAGTGTCATTTCTATAAAAAGTACAATCTGAGGATCTGTGCTGTTCTCGTGCTGCATCTCTTCTCTATGTCCCACATCAGACTGTTCCAGATGATTGTCTCATCTGTCTTAGATTCATCAGGCTTTCAAGAAAGAGTTTATGAACTTCTAAAGAAAACTAAAAGTCTTTTGTTGTCTCCACTCCCTTTCAAAACTTTCAGGATTCAGCTAAATAAAAAAAGAAAAAAAAAAGATAAAAGAGAAATATTTCCATGAATATATACTTCAATAAAATTAATATTATTGAACTCTTCAGGCTAAAATAACACTGAGGACACCCTTTTTCTCTTGTTAGGTCTTTTTTGGGTGATTAACATTCTAATGAAATACATTCAAAAGCAGTGCAGAAACCCTTTCAAGAGTACTGCAGTTACTTTTGACCTATGTCTGAATTTTGGCAGCAGTCAAGTGTTTAAGTCAGTTACACGTATGAAAGAAATGGGTTCTTTTTCCTTTGCAGGAATACATTTGATATTTCAAACAAAAATATGCAGCTTGAAACTTCCAGTAGTTTTACGGCATTAATGAGAAAAATATTGTAATTCTGTGTCAATTTTTTGTTTTACAGTATAGCATTGAGTATAGTATTTTTTTTCTTTTCTGATTGATATTTCATCAATGCATTGTTTCAGTTTGTCTCTTTTCATTGTTTATGGCTGCTCTAGCTGCCCTGCTTTCGTGGTTCTATCATCATGTTGTGGGATAAAAATTTAGTCCTGCACAGAAGATTAGGTCATGTGCCAGTGTTACAATCTCTCAACTATTTCATGAAGGAAGGCTGTGTTACTTCCTAAGAGAACACTCTTAAGAGGGTCATGGATTATGTTTCATTAATTTTTATTGTTCTTAGCATAAGTTCCACACAATTATTCAGATGTCTATGAAAAAGGACAGCTCATTTCCCCATTATTTTTCCCAGTCCCCTTCACAGATTTTTCATAACCATTTATAGAAACATTCACATCTAAAAAACTGATGCCACACTGAGCTTTATGACTTTTATATTCAGTTATCTTTTCCTCTGTGACTTAGCTGATCCCCTCACCTATCTTTTTTTTCTAATGATAAGAAACAATTCCACATACATGAGAGGAGTCTTATCTTCTCCAAATAAAAATATTACAGAAGGAGGTTCCTTAGATCAGATTCTAGTAGTTTTTCCATGGGAAAGTTTGTTTCATTATGTAATATGACTTTATCATTTTTCCCAATCCTTTCAGTGCCTGTTTTTTTTTACGGAATTTATTCTTCTGTGTCCTATCACCTGTCACTGCATCATGGAATTAAATGCAACCACATTCTTCCCAGTAACTTTTTATCACTTTATTTTTGCCTCTGTTTATTTTGGGAACTGCAAAGTAGCTCAGTAGCTGATTTTGCAACTTGAATTTCATAAGGCTGCTCTAACTTCACCATGAATTATGCTGTACAATGCAGAATTGGGTGTAAATACATTGGCATTCCATCTATGAAATAAGATGAAAGAGTTTTGTAATGGGAAGTAATGCTCAGAGAGACCTGGAATGCACCTCACTGTCTAGCAATAGAAACAAATTTACTGCTGAAAGTGTTGCAAAAAGCAGTACTAAGGTAAAATTTCTGTTCTAACATAAAAAAATCAACAAGTGTTTATGTCACAATCAATCTGATTCAAGGTCCCTTACAGCATTCATTTATTTATTTATGTATTTTTTTATTTGTTTATTCTTCCCTTGCAAGCAATTTTTCATGTTTCATCTGTAAATAATAATGACTTGTGAGGCCTAATTTTATTAAAAGACTATTTGAAGGCTGCCAATGCAATTGCTGGGGATAAACTGAATCACCAATAGAGGGAGCATCACACTGGAGCCATTCAGATTACTCAGTATTTTGAGAACAGGTCACCGAGATACTGTCCCAAAGAAAAGACAGAAACCACTGACGAAATAAATACATTTTTAGCTGCTATTCACTTGGTTCCCAAAAAGTTCAAAAGTTAATTAAAGTGTCTGGCTAAAATGAAGCTCACCGACAATTTCAGAAAAACATGAGGAAAGGACACTGGATTAATAAACAGAAGAATCTTCCACCAATAAGGGATTGCTTATTTGGGAGGATAGCTAAAAAGCCAGCCTTAGAAAGGGTAGAAAGAAGGATGAATGGAGATGTCCACTAACGTAGACTCATAGAATGGTTTGTTTTGGAAGGGACTTTAAAGATCATCTGGTTCCAGCTCCCTGGTATGGGCACGGACACCTTTCACTGCACCAGATTGCTTTAGAGCTCAATCTAACCTGGCTTTAAACACTTCCAGAGATGGAGCATACACAAGTTCTCTTTTAACAATTTCTATTAATTAGGATGTCGTTTTCTCGCCTTTATGTTACAGTGGATTTACAAGCTACATTTTTGAGAATTTTCTTCTGGCATACTTTATAGTTCTAAATAATTTTACTATATTCTAATAGAATTTGGGGCTTAACTTCTGTTCTCTTCAGTAGTAAATAAAAACAAAGCAAAAATAAGGCATAAACGCCATCATTTTATGCCAAGGCCACCTGCTACATCATTTTGAATTTGCTCCCTCTTACTGTCATTTTATTCAAAGAGTGTAGCAGATGGTGTGGAACCATCACATAAAGTACCTTAGTCTTCTTTTATTTACAGGTATTCTAAAAAATCTGTGTATTGATCACTGTTAACTAGATACTCTGTAGGAAACCAATAAAGTTAGGTGAGTATAATTAACAATTAATGACTCACATCCTGATGTCTTCACTTATTTTAAATTATAGAGCCTTTACCAGTGGGAAATCCTCCCTGAAGCATTAACAGAGCACAGAATGACTAAAAAGATCATTAAAATTTCAGAATTTTCTCTAATAAACTATTATTACATTCACTTTCAGCTTGTGCTGTGTGGAATCATAACTGTTTTAGAAACAAACAACATTCTTTGATGAAATTTAGTTTCATGTAAGTCTACATGTCTCCAGTTACCTTTGTGTAAAAGGATCTGCAAATAAATACAGGAACAGCCACTGATAGAAGGAATTATAAAAGACAACATGGAATATTGATTACAAATTCTCCTTGAGACTTTGTTCTCTGATGTTTTAATGGGAAAGTTATTCTGAAGTTGTGCGTGCTACATAGCCCTTGGCATTTAACTTAAATGCCCTAATTAGAAAACCATGATCAATTAAGAGAGAGCGAGAGAAAACAAATTAGTCACAAAGAGATTCAGAGTTGCAAAATGAGTCCTCAGTCTTACCCCTTTTTTTTCAGGCAGAGCTCATCCTAGTACAGAGCGATCTTCAGAAGACAAACCAGGTAGTGTCAGTGGCTGAAGGTGGGTGTCACAAGTCCCTCAGAAGGATTTCTGTTAAGACAGAATGGGAAACAACATCACGTCATTTGTGTTTAGGCAAATCTATGTCAGCTCCGATTCTGAACCAAGTTTTTTATTGCTTATGCAATATAATTATGTGTGCACAATAAGCGGGGTAAGACTTGCAAGGATTGCGGTTTAGAACTGCAAACAAACACAAAAGCAGGAAATAGCAGCTGAAATAAGTGATGAAATTAACTTCTAAACTAAGAAGCAATTTAATTTCACAGTTTAGTCTGTTTTCCTTAAATGTGGTTAGTAACAACAGTTGGGATACCATTCAAATAAGTGTCATATAGTTATGTTTTCTCCTAATTAAAAATATTTTTTATGACTTTGTTACTAAGAAAAGGACTTAGATTATGTTCTAGTATGGAGAAATTTTTTACTTGTGTTTGTGAACAAAATAACAAACATTAGCAAATAATTTAAGATGTAAGATTGAACACACTAATAAATTCTATCTAAAAGCTGTAGAGAAACTAATTTTTATTAATGGGCTATAGCCTGAGCATGTAGAAATGAAAGCCTTCAGAAAAAATGGCCATGGGATATTTCTGGAGCATCAGACTCTAAGGTTAATGTGTTTGGGAGTTTAACATGAATTTTAATGGGATTTTAAATGTGTAGTCTGTTTTTTGTTTTTCTTTTTTTTTTTTTTTTGAGGAAGTAGTAGATGCATGGCATTTTAAAGCTGTCTATTAGACTCCAAGAGATGACCTGTAAATATGAACGCAAATTAGAGAATTAAGACTTTTTATCTTTTGTGTGAGCATTGGTCTCAGATACAGAAGTTTCCTATAACTTACTCCATTTTGAAATGGACAACAAAAACACCACCAAAGACACGTGAGAGAGAAAAATGCAAAAACCTGTGATGAGGGCACAACACAAGAAAGGTAGGACATCTGTTAAGTGTGCATTGCTTTTCATTCTTAGATCAGGCAAGCTGAGAAAAAAAATATATGCTTTCATATCTGTAAGATGATAGGTTTCTTTCATCACGCAAGAATAACTTGGAAGTTAAAGCGGATTTTGCTGTTGACTTCAAGTACAGCCAGAATTTTCTTTGCTCCTCTTTTTTCTGATGTGGAGATGGAAAATCAAGGAATGGTTTTAAAGAAATCATTAAAATGAAATCTGAGAGGATGCTGACCTCATAGGGACCAGGAAAACTGTCGGATTAATTTCAAGGATTTTAAACCTGTTGTAGACTCTCTGTTAGTGACTATGCTTTCCTTTTAGAAAATAATTAGTAGCTAGTAAGAAAGTCAGTCTGCAGGTTTTTGCTAGTAAAAAATCTTCTCCTATGTTTCAGAGACCTGATTTTAGTCAAATACATGAAAATTGTTTAATTGTGCAAAGGTTCGTTGTCCAGCATTTTCTTTTGAGAACACTGATGGTTACCCACTTAGAAAATCTCTCATAGTAGCTAAAGACATTTTTTGTCCTACAGGATGTGACTAAATCATTCCTTCCACATTTCTTTTTTTTGATCTTCATGTGGCATTTCTTTCTTTTAACATTTCTGCTTGTCATTCTGCTGCTCATTTGCTTTTGCGATGCCCAATTTTACAGACAGATGATTAAAACTCTGATTATTATACAAGCAGGACTTCTATACTCCACATAGAAGTCAGATAGAAAATGCATTTGATGACTAATGGTACGTCTGTGCAATCTTGTTATTTTGAAATACATTTCAGTATCCCATTACGGAAAAAGTAATGAAATCAACTGAGTAGAACAGGTTCTGTTAAAATAAACAAAAACGCCAGTAGGGAATTTCTGTCCTATTTTGAGGCCAGATTGTTTAAAGAATTCTGCTGTTCTCACTTTTAAATAACTTCAATAAGATCTAAATTAATTAGGAGTTTGATTCCTGAATGCATATCTTACCCCCCTCAGCTACTTCAGCAAACTCCTATACACAGGTTTTTAAGCACAGTGTATAAGTGGTGATGCTATTAGGCAGAAATGGGTAGTGCTGACCTGTTTTTATCATTTCAGAATTTCCCTTTCTTGTAAATGTGTGACAAAGTGTTGTAAAACATACACTTCAAAGCCATACATCTTGCTATGCTAATCTGACCCAATTGTTCAGACTGACCAGGCCATGCCATTAGCATACAGAAAAGATTATTCTTGATCTATAAACATCATCCTCCATTATATTTAAGACAAAAAGATACTCAAGATAGCATATATTCAGAACTAAATTACTTTATATTTGTAGATAATGAGCATCTGGTTCTTGAAATGCAAATTTAAACCAGTAGATACTGTTTTGTGTATTAAAAAGAATCTGTTCTCTGATAGGAATTTTGTTTTTCTAAGTACCTTGCATTATGATTAATGTACAGCTTCTTCTCTGAAAAGCTTTTTCATCTGACTGGCATTAAAACATCCACCTAAAAAAGCACAGAGATCTTTTCTATAAAAAATTTCTATCTTGAAGTTTAAGAGCATGAAGACAGCATCCTAATACAGTCATATCACTAAATGTGCTTAAAAGGTTTTTTTGGTGATTTAAACTGTCTCCAGTGATGCAATGTGTAGGTGGAAGACAACAAAATTTACAATTATAGAAGAGGTCTTCTTAAAAACCCCTAAGACAGACCAAATCTCTTCTCTCTTAAATTTTGACTAATACTATTTGTATTTTTCAGGACTTAGTAGTTAGGGATATATGTCACATACATATTTAACCTTTTAAAACAGAAGATGCTAATTCCTAATTTAAGTCCTACATTAAGAGTCAACTCCTTGCAAAGAGGAAACACAGAATCAGGTTACCATTAAAGTTTCATCCCCTGTCCTCCGATCTCTCCTTCCCTTTTGGTCCAGAGGAAATACTGTCAGCTGTCAATTGTCACAGATGGTTCGGGCTGGTAATTTTTTGCATTGGATCCTGCAGCTAGAAGTCATCTTAATCCCACTTTCTGTCTGCCTGCAAAAGAGTAAATCCCTGCCTTTACCCTCACTATCTATCTGTATCATAAGTAGGATACAAAGGGACAACATTTTCTGTTGGTCCTCCACTCATTCTGGGCACACATGAGAGCAAGCAGGCTTTAATTCAACACAAATATTCTAAATATATTTTAGAAGCTTTTCCACTGGTTCTGACATCAATCTCGGAGAGTTCCATAAGAAGAGTACCTAATTTTTAATGCAACAACTGCTATAGTTTTAGAAAAATAAGTGCAACTGTTGGCTCTCGTTTCTTCATGAAATGTAAAAGAAATTACGGTTTACGAGGAGAGAAAAGAATTTCACTGCAGATGTTTTTCTGTCTGTACATCTTGAGACAAAATTACCTCCTTTTACTGTTTATTTTTAATAAAGAGTCTTCTTCTGATTAAGCAAGTCAGCTTGTGTAAAAAATCGCATGAGGATGAGATTTTTGGAAATAGCATTTCCTCGCTGTATCATCCTGTTAGATGCTACTAATGCCAGACTTACCCCCTGTGAATGTTCTTGTTTAGAACAAATCAGCACAGCCTTGGAAGGGAATGTGTGATCAGAGCCCGCCTTTTGGGGGAGAAGCCAGGTAATTTGAAGAACAGATTTTCTGATTTACACTTTTGCCGTTCACTACGTGAACTCTAATTAGAAGCACAAATTGTGTGATTTCAAAATGTTTTTGTTAAAAGGCAGAAAAATGGAGTTGCTTTCAAGCATTAGAAAAGCTCCCAACTCTTTTCTCAGTGAGACCTTCATTCTGTTACACTTGAACTAGAATGAGCATTGCCATATATTAGTTAATTACTCCATTCATTATAATCTAATCTTAACCTAGAGAGTACATTGAGATCCTATTATAAATTTCACTCTAGAGAAAGAGAAATAATAATTTTGTTTATATTATATTATAATATATATAATATATATTTATATTGAAAATATGTTTCAATTCCTTAACTTTCCCAGTTATGGGAAAAATCTATGCCAAAATCTGAGGGACAAGAGGAAATGGCCATAATCTGAGACTGGGGATATTCAGATTAGACATTAGAAAAACTTTCTTCACTGTTAGGGTAGTCAGGCATTGAAATAGGTTGTCCCGGGAGGTGGTGGAGTCACTCTCCCTGGAGGTGTTTAAGAGACTTCTGAATCTGGTGCTGGGTGATGTGGTGTAGTGGTTTAGAGGTTTCAGTGACCGTGCTGATTTGATGATTGGACGGGGTGATCTTGAAGGTCTTTTCCAACCTTGATGATTCTATGATTCTATTCCTTTTGGTAAATTATTTCCTCTGGGAAGAAATAATGGCAAACACCCTTACCATGTAGAAATACTTGCAAAGAGTTTAATTTAAAATTTTATTTTTACTCAGGTAATTCATCACTAGACTTGTCAGGAGAGTGATAGAAAAGGATCACTGCTTTTGTAAACTGAATTATGGGGAGATTTTTGCCTGCTCTTACCTTCATTTCCATCATAAAGCAAGTGCAAACATATATTTTTAATACAAATATTGTTAGCATTTTTAGTTGTATACTACAGGGACATACTCCTAGTACATACTTCAATTCAAACTACTGTGGTTTGAAAGTGTAAAATATTCATGGTGCCTGCAGACATTTCTTTTCGGAGCTTCCTTTTCTGCTGTGTATAAATAGAACTTAAATATGTTACTAAACTTAAAATGTTAAGCACGTTGTTATATGTTGTTATATGTTAAAATTTTAAATATGCTATTAAACTTAAACACTTCTATGTGGAGCTAACATGCTCTGTCAGTGCTGGTAGACTGTGTAGTCTTTTTGATTAATTTAAGTTTAGTTAGATAGATTGAGTTTAAAATTTTGGGAGTAAACGTGCTGTCATGTTCCCACTTTGGCAAAGCAAGTAGAGATGAAAGCATACTAAAACATTTCTTTTCCACAATGTGAGACTGTCTACACTAAAGGCAGGAGAGAGTAAATATGCATGACTCTCTAAAAGAAATATCTGTCTTCATTTGGCATTTACAATGAATCTTATAACCTCCCTCTAGGAAATAATTACCCGGCATTAAGTTTGTATGGCATTAAGTTTGATATTAGCATAGGTTTAATTAGAGGTAGCCATGAAGAAACTAGACTAGTGCCTATTAAGAGTCCCATCCTCTAGTCAGTCCAGTTCATTGAGGTGATCTGCAAACTCAGGCTCATCTGACATTTCTGGCCACTAGTTTTCAAGATCTTGAGATCTTGACTTAGTTTTTCCAGAAAAGTATGTTTTCTACTAACTTGCAGAGTTTTGCACAGAATATGTGCTGTGAGGTTTTTCACTGTAGTGGTTTTCCAAAGAAGAACAGATGAATTAAGCCTTTTTTAATTTTAGGCCACATGACTTTTGTTAATATCTCGCTTTTTGGATCAGGGCCAGAAGCTAGATTATGATTTGTATGTGCTGGCCATGGATACTAGAGAAGATGAAAACATATGACAGAAGTATTCAGTTGAAAAACATAGGTGGTACAATTTTATGTATTAAAATGGATTCATATTAATATTTTATTAGAAATGGATTTACCACAGAACAAAACATCTAAGAAAGCATGCTCAGTTCCTTGATCAGCTGTTTCATGCAAGAGAAGGAACAGAATAAATTGAAGAAGTTTACAAAGTATCATCACAGACATAATTCTTGAATTCCAATTCACCTAAACCCAAGTGTGTCAATGTATATTAGTCAGAAAAGATCAATTAAAATCAATGTCTTTTACTACTTGGTAAAAAATTACTTGTCAATTAATATTTTGAAGGTCATGATAATTCTGAGTCTTTAAAAAGCTTTTTTCTTTTAGGAATTAGACGAAATTGATACTTCAGGAATGACAATACAGACTCTTTTGTCTTTCATACATTTTATAAACAAACATAGCATTTGCACATAACGTGTTAAATCATTTTGACAGCAGGTATATTTCAGAGTAAATGGAGAACTGGGGAACTGTTAGTGGGAATGGGTGATCAGCAGGGAAAAGAAAAAAGTAACAGTGACAGATACGAGCTGGTATGTTACCAGGAATAAATGTGACCAGACTTGGATAACTGCCAGGACTATGCTTGCTGCAAAGCCCCATGCACAGGGAACAAATGAGAGGAGGAGGTTCATTACTCACCTCTTCAAACCTTAAATAAAATAATAATCAACAACTCTAAAGAAATTTTGGGTGACTTATCTATCAATTACTTCCAGTTTACAAAGCAAGTAGAGGTGTAATTTTAACCCTAGTAGACATGTTACAGATAATCCAAGCAGTAAAACATACAAGGTATTGCCTCAGTAGGGCTCTCACTGTGAGTGAATTTGCATTGTTGCATAGAAAAGAGCCTGATTATGTATAAGAAGAATAAAATAGTATTATAATCATATCTGCAGGAAATGTAAATGTGCTTTGAAGTCTCCCTTTATGTTGTATATATTTGTATAATAGCGTGTTCAGCTACTGGAATATCATACATCAAGAATTATAAAAACTTTTGTCTTACAGTTGCTCATGTATCATATATATATATGCATGTAAGTGGTCATAAATGTTGTTTGCAGGGATATTTTGTTGTGACTATGTAAAACTTTCTTCTGTTAGCACTACTTATATTATTTTGTTCAGGGTTATATTTCCATCTTGCTGTTGAAACCAAGCACAAAGTAAGAGAATTATGGGTATGTTGGGGTCCTGGTTCACAGAAACATTCCTGATCAGGACGGCATTGCAGTGCCCTTGAAAATGATCCCTATTTATGGGATTTAACTGTATGGTGGAACATTTTAAAGATCCAAAATAAACATACCATTCCCTCATGTCTGAAACAAGACAATATTAGTACTTATTAGTAACTTATTAGTACTTATTAGCACCCTATTAGTAACTATAGGGAATGAAACAGTATGTGAATCAGAGCATCTTTGGAACTTGTATGAATTTGTGTTCCTGTGTGTATTCTGACCCCATTGTCTTGTGGTGGAAATGATAAATAATTTAAATGCAAGGATCAAAATACTGAAGTAACTCATCTAGAACATCTCGAATATCTAATTTTTTTTTTTTTTTCTGAGAGAGATGCTATATAGCAGTATAGCAGCACAATTTGAAAGGCACTGTTTTATCTCACTGAGACTTGTAAATGGGAACAACTAAATAGTAGGTCACATAAAAACAAAAAAAATCCCAAACAACTCCCATGAAGATGGAAAGAAAACTTTGTTTCAGTAGATGTTAATTTCCATTCTGTAATATTTTAATTTTCATTCTATACTATTTACTAGTATGTGTTGCTAGGCCTAGATTTTTCATGGTTTTGAAATCACTGCAATCCTATATAAATTACTAATATATTCTAAAAAAAGATATATTTTCTCAGATGCTTTGGTGTATTAATTTACATTTATGCAGAACAGAAAATTCAACCTGCAAATTAATGAAAAAATGTTAGTTAAATGGATGCAGCCTGTGGCTCATGAAGGTCCTAGGAAGGATGGTTCTCTGAAGCTGAAAGGACATTTTTAGGGACACATGTCCATTGTAAGATTTTTTGGGCAGAGGAGATGAAAATCCTAAACCCATAGTTTCAATTTTGGTCAATATACTAGATTTTTGCCTCAAGGAATAGTGTAACAGGCCCCTTATGGCAGCTCTATAGGCGTGCCTCCATTGCATCAGAAATATATGTCTGAAGCAAAACCCTTGATGCGATTTATCAAAGCTTCTTGTGCTATGGTTTGTGTGGATGTGGCATGGGAGTGCTCAAACTGGATTTCCTTTGGATGAGACTTGACTGGAAGCTACATTCCATCTTTTGTTGATTGTTCAGTTCATCAGATTTTCACTAATCCAGTGCTAGCCTTTGGTACAGAAATTTGGAACATGTTTAATGCTATCACATTCTCAGCACAACTACAGATATTCTCCTGGCCAACATTTGCCCATGCAGATGTACCTGTATGGCGTCTAGATTTCTACTTGTATCAAGTGCCTGCATCATCCAAAACACAATAAAGCTTAACGCAATTAGAGAAACTCATTCCTCGTATCTAGAAAGTCTTTAGTTTCCTAAACATTCAGTTATTTCCTGTTACAAAATTCTGGAATTTAATGATATAATGCCAAAGGGCACAGAATAGCAAGACTTCTTTGAACTTAGTGTATTGATTTCATGTGAAACATAAATCAAGTTTGTTAGATTTGTTTAAAGCACAAGTTCTAGTTCAGCAGTAAACAAAAAAAACCCCACAACACACCAAAAAACCCCAAAACAAGCAAACAAAAAACAAAACAAAAAGAAAATCCCAAATCCTGAACAAAATTGAATGAAAAGCCCAGTCCTGCTTTGACGAAAGCTCACTTGCAAAGGAAAACAATCTAAGCTTATGACCTCTCCTATTTTACAGCAATGTAGTCAGGAAGGGAGTATAGGGGGAGAGGTTATTGAGTTGTATTTGCTGCTTAAATCTTGTTTTTTACCTTGAAATCCGCAGAGGGGAAAAAAATCATAGAAGTAGTAGAAGTAGATTCTGGCCCTCCACCTAAATTCCAGTGGAAGATTAAAAATCTTTTGTAGGTTATTGATTTGTGTTTCTTTGCAAATATGATGTTTTCTTTCTTTATGCACAACAAAATTAGTCTGCAGCTTGAATAAAAGAGAAAATATTAGATTCATCTGTTGGGAAAATTGGAAGAAAAAATCTTCTGAAAAGCAAAGGACGGACTTAATATCTTATGTATTTCCAACAGCATGTTCCTTTTGTGTATGATTATGAAAAAAAACCTCCTGTAACTTTTCCCCCAGTTGTATCTTGCATAATAGAAAACTACATGTTAAAATCATGCACTTATTATATTTTATACACATTAAAAAAATCCACTTAGTTACCTATTTTAGGAATGTTGGAGTTCAAAGTGAGGGCTGAGGCAGTTTGCACAGGAAATTGCATTCTAACACGTTGAACTGAAATGGGGTCTGTCCTAACCACAGGTCGTGTTTGGAAAGCGTTACCAAAGAACGGGCTGCTCAGAGAATGGCACAGACCCCAGATCAGGCTTCTCTCTACCCACTGCCTTAGGTAAACATAAAAGACATCACACGGAACAATCAAGAATTGAGTTGTTTGAAGTCTTCGTTCTCTGCATACTCACTTTATTGCAATGATTTTCTTTTGCATAGCTATAAGCATTTTATCGTAGTAGGCCTGAGTTTTGCCAGCAAGAGTCATAGAATTTAGGACCTGTACAAATTAAACCTAAACTTTCCAAACCTTTCTTTTTTACTTTTTAAGGTTGCTATTGTCCACTGATATGTCATATTTGGAAATATGGCATATTTCCAACTTGTTGCCAAATCTACCAGTATTTTACCTCAAAATGCCCTAATTCAGTTGCAGCATTAGCCATTCAATGTAATGGAAAAGCTGGTTGAACTCCACCCTACATTTGTTATCTAATTGTGTGGTTATGAACATTCCCTGTAGCTTGATCTAACCTTTATTGCTTTGGGTACTTTAATAATAATATAGTAGTGATTGCATTGATCTGCACTCTTTTTTTTTAAATTGCCAGTCAATCCAAATGTTTTAATTATAGTTCCAAATCCGTCTTGGAGTGGTAGGCAATGGGAAGAAAGGGAAAAGTTCTAGAAAGGTCTTGTTCTTAAGGCATGCTGAACAAAGCCTATCGTTTTTAGCAAGTGAGAAAGCCTCGAATGCATAAGTAATCCCTGTACAAATAACTCGCCAAGATGCACCAATATGATGAAGCTTTAACATCTGACTGTACATGAAGTTGAAAAGCAATGTTCTATTCTCTTTAACTCAATGTTCTGTGTAACTGCATCAATAATGCAGCCAGTTGCAGCTGTCTTCATGTTGCACCAAGCTCAGCTATAAATTCATTCAAGCTTCTAAGCTCTTTTTTTTCATACCTCTGAGTTAGAAAAATTAATTCATTGTTTGAATTGTTTCTTTTATAAAAAACTTTGTCTTTGCTAGTGAAATACATATGACTTATTTTATTCTATTTACATTAAGAAACAAACAAACTAAAACCAAAAAGCCCAATAAATCCCAGAAAAACAAGAAATATGCCTAAAGAGATGCAGGGAACCTGGTATTTACATATTGTGTGAAAAAAGTTTTTGAGTAAAGGGGCTCAATAATATAATTTTTAGGATGAAACCAAGAGGCAGAGAGGTGCAAATGAATGGTTTGCAAACTTTCTTGAGTTTAAATGAAATATTTAGAGAAAGATTATCCTATGAATCATTACTTTGACAAATACTGATTCCCCAGTCACTGTTCATTCTTTCAGAGCACTTTATTTATGCATCATTCAAGTACCCTGTTAGGAAGTTGCTAAAGGTAACTGTTGCTAAAGTATAATTTAAATTTGATTTGTAGTAAAAAGGAGTTTTTTAAAAAGTATAGGACACAACTACCGTGGCCAGAGCTAATAGTGGGAAATTTAGCATTTAGCAATGAAAAATAAATGCATTCTGATTTTCAGAAATCTACCTGGATTCTGCTGTAATTATAATTAAACCTGTTGAACAAATATGAAGTTTTCTCATACAGAGAAAAAAAAGCCAAAACACCACATGCTTTACAGAAGTCCCCTACAAGGAGATATGGACCGGACATCAAAAATACGGCAGTTTTTGTTGTTTTACTCAAAGCTCCCAATCAAGCTCTATAGCAACATTCAGGTACAGAGTGCTTTGAACTAAGTGACTCAGAGCCCTGAGGTCTCTTTCTTCTGCCCCAGATTCATCCACTCTTTACTAACCCAAAGTTTTACTTCCCCTGAATGTTTCTCTGCCAAAGACTTTCCAAGACCTTATCTTTCCAAAAAACCTGATGGAGAATTTCCTTTTTACTACAATGCATCTTTTTTCCTTCACCTTTTCAGGTCAGTTCCTCTTTCTCCAGTTCTAGCCTGGCAGCTCCTGCTCTCCCAGCAAAGATGCAACCTACCTCAAAGCTCTTCATCTCTGTTGCTTCTACAACAGTCCTTCTACCTCGTGTATTTAATTTATGCAGAAGTTCTTGCCAGTTCCAGCCAAATTTTCCTAACCCTATTCTATTTTATATCTTCATTTAAATGCTGGCATCGTATTCTTGGCAAATGAAGGTTTTCTTCTTGTCTATCACCTCTTCAGAGACGTGTCTCTGACTTCTGTTTCTAAGAGGGATGGAAAATAATTGAATGAATATCCTTAGTGGTTTCTTAAGGAAGTAAAAAGAGAGTAAAAATACAACCTCCGACAGCCTAAAAATTTTGAGCAGAAATCAAAATATTTTGTGAGAACAAAATGCTACTGACCTGAAATGCTGTCTTGACCCATTTCTTTCTTATTACACGAGTTCTGTGGCCTCAAGGGAAATTTATTAAGTATTAAACAAGTAGTTACCTGAAGTACTAGGCCATATATAATGATTTCTCTTTTAATCATGATGCAGAAATGTGAAGGGTTTTCATTTTTTTAAGTTTCTTTAGTTTCCAAATTGCTGCTCTTATTCTTGCATTGATACCACCCTTTTATGAAGTAGTCATTACTGCATTCTATCAGTAGAGCATATGCTCATATTTCAATAGAATTACAAGTCTTTGGCTTCATGGTTATGTTGCCTTTTTGTTTCTTTGGAGAATGTTTTGAGAATATAGTTTTTTAACAGTTCCTCTCCTTTCCATCATTTCTCTGAGATATTCCTTTATTTCTTTTGTGTTTCAATCCAAGTTGAATTTCTGTTTCAAGAGGTTTACATTACTTCTACTTACATGTTAAGGTCATTCAGCTTTAAAATAACTTAAATACCCGTAAAGAAAGTATTCTTCATTTTCACAGTCCTATAAAAAGTAGTTCTATATTTCTGAGCTTAGAAAAAGCTTCAGATGCCTAATATATTTTTCAGTTACTATAAGCATTCTGAATACATGTGGCTTATGTCACTACAGATTTCTATAAGGTGATTTAATTTCACATTCATTCATAAAATAGCTCACTACTCATGTAGGAATAATATCAATATGTCAGTATACTAGAATTTTGTAAGTGGACAAAAAATGCAAACAAAAACCATCAAAAATGGGTTTAAACCCTGCTAAGCATGTTAGAATAAACACTTTTTCTTCTTTGAGAGGAAAATTGGTTTTGTTGTAAGCAGGTTGTTTTGGGGAGGGGAGGAAGTTCTGAGTGGAGAAGGCATGAGAAGAGAGATCAAATGTTCATTTACAAAATCTACATTCACTTCCTAATTAAAAAATAGAGAACAAAAACAGTAGCTGTACATTTGAAAACTCTTCTCTATTCAACTCTGAACAATAATCCATATTCATGCTTTGGTATCCTTTAATAAGTCCAATTTAAAAACCTGTCAGTTATTTGAAATACAATGTTAAAACCACTGAAGTATTTGATGCTAAGAATATTCTTCTCATTCAAATGTTTAGAACCAGATTGCACAAAGTATTTCAGAAAAAAGAAGACATCATAAAAAGCCACCTTGCTCTCTACAGCATTGAGATTCTACAAACTCTTTTCTCTGAAGAAAGAGGTATTGTCCCTTAACCTTTCTAGAAGAAAGCTTAATTCCCTTAGAATTTTTCTGAACATAGCAATCTACAGTTCTATATTTTGTATTGCTCTTGCTACGATAAACTACATTTTCCGTATTATTTCAATGTCTTTTTTTTTCTGAGCTGTCATAATGCATTGCAAGGGAATAATTTTGTCAGATTTCATCATGGTTTGTGTAGTCTATTAGCCTGTAAGAAAAATGAAACCTAAACTAAACTAAAGTTTTGACGTGTGGGATAATATTTTTAACATATTTAAATATTTTTCTATTTTTATATACATATATAAAAATTAGATTTCCAAGATTAGAATTTTAATATAGACATTCTTTAGGCATCATCTTGGTTTGTCGATAAAATCAATATAAAACTTACTTCCTCACCTTCAAAACAGTGAGACACAGAATAGAATTGAGTCATTTTACTGGTTTTGTTATATTTCACATACACAATTTTCTGGTAAGAAGTTACAACTCATACTGAAGGGAGAGTGGGTTAATTTAATGTCAGAATTTTTGGATAGGAGAGAGAAGAAGTGTATGTACTTTATCAGACAGGAGATTTAATTAAACATGCAAACAGGACATTTAATTACTTTTCTATATTTATGGGTATTACTTCAATATATTACATGAAGATTCAATAAAGGAAGAAGAATATGAAAGAGAAACTGTTGCGAATTTGGTTGTAAGTCACAAAATTAGTTTCTTATGCCTCCTTTGACTATGCTGATAACCTGATCATGAAACAGGCCAGAGACCAGGACGTGAAGAACACAGGCTTTTACTATCATGCTGGAAGAGCCCTACCCTCTAAGGGGATATCTGGATCTTCATGGCTGGGAGTCAGAAGAGTGTCAGGAGTGGCCAGATATGATGCTGGTGACATTGTTCTTCTTGTGTGCTGCTGATTAAAGAAATTATTGTGACAACTGTGTTAGTTCAGAGTACCTAAGGCACCAACATTTAATTATTACTATTTTCTCTATTTGTATTGGTGCATCCCAGAGCACTGTCAGCTGTTGAGAGTTAAGTACAAAGCTTGCAGTTATGTTCTTGCTTGAGGAAGGAGCATGAGGAATATCATGCCACACACCTTTGAGTTTATTTCACTCCCATTCATTCATAACCCTGAATGCTGAGAGAGGAATTTACTAATTTTGTATTGGCTGCTATTTTGGCTAACATACAAGTGTGTAAACTAGGCATTGTAGGTCTCTTGCTGAATGAACAAAATAGGCTTCCATGTTGTTTCTAAACACTGATACAAGAGCAGTAAAGGAGTCTTTAGCCTGTCCTTTGCCATTAGCACTAGTTGATGAAATACTGACATGAAGTCTCCTGCAGAACAGGGTCTGGAGATCTGCATGCTGCCCTTATGAACTGCCACAGTTTCGGACAATTTGTGGAGGAGGTACACGCAGAAGCACATAAGATGTACACAAACTGACAAATTGGTTGTATGTATCTTTTGAAAACAGAAAGCCTGTAATGCACAAAGAGACAAAATACTTAAATCCTGGGCAAGCTTTTAATAGCAGAAGTCATCACTGAAGAATAACCTGAACAATAGGTCAACTTGACTGAAATTAAGAACCTATGATTCAACTATAGGGGTCATGACAGTTGCTTTCTCTGTGGGCCATGCAGAGATTTGGCTACAGAAGAAACAATGATGGATAGATTATACAGGCAATAACCTCTAAGTTGATGTTGTATTTTCCACATATTTCTTTATATTTGCCATGTATTTTCCTGAATCACAAGGGTGAGTCAGTTACAGAAAGTAAAGCAAGTGAGCAATTTTTTCCAGAAAACTAGCAGTTTGTTTAATGTAGTACAAAATAAATGTGAGGGATTTTGGACTGTTACCTGCAGAGATAAATGCATGGGAAAGAGGAAAATTAGTTCAGTAAAAGAAGGAGCTTGAGATATGACATTTTTTGAAATGAACCTCAATATGCTTAAGTTAGAAATTGGAAGAAAATAGATTAAGTTGGTAAGGTTAAAGGATGACCTTCAAATGGGAAGAGCACACAGAAAATAACCTAAATAATTTAAAGATAATTAATAATGTTGTGAAAAATTTGCATATGACAATGTTGCAAGAAAATTACCACAAAATTCTTTTTTTGGTTGTGTGTAACAAAGAGAATAACCTTTTTGTCATTCTTAGCAACAGAAGCTTTTGACTGTTAGTTTAAGACTCTTTCCACTAATGTCATGTGTAATTATTAATAAGTTCTGCTGTAAAAACAATTGGCTTCATGTAGTGGGGGGCTTTTGTGGTTTGTTTGCTTGTTTGTTTTCATTTATTTGTTTTTGTTTTGGTTTGATTTGGTCCTTTTCTGCTACAAAAAGTATAATTAGAGTTGAATCAGACTAAAGGGAAAACAAAAAGTTTTAAAAAAGGGAAATAGAGAGAGCTGATCAGAACCTCTAATAAGCGGCTGGAAAATTGAAAATCTAATATAAGGAAAATAGTGGAAAAATAAAAACATATAATCTTTGCATACACTCACAAAATTTCAATAAATTTAAGCAGAAACAATTTGATTTTTAGTAAGAGCTCTGTACATCTGTATATGCCTGCAAGCTATTTTGAATTGGTGACAGGTATATTGAGATTCCTTCTCCTTCAGTTTATAATCGAAGAACTAAATGGATATACTACATTAACCTCAGAGAGAGTGCATTGATTTTGCAGATTTAGGACAATTACAAGGTGTTTAGAGCATTAAAAAGATGGAAGCTTTTGTTAGTAGAGCAGAATTGTGAAGAGATATGCCAGCTCAATGCTAGCAAATTACTTTTTAATACAGAGTAGTGTAAAATAGATTCTATTTTGCAAGAAAACAGCCTGAGGAAAGAAAACAATTTACTAATAGAATGCTGTGCCTTCTTTCTTATTTCTCAATATATTCTAAGAATTTAGAAAATCCTGACGACCCAGAGCTGATAAACTAATTTTATATCTGTTGAGAACATATTCAGGAATAAAATCTAATTGAAAATTATGTTGCATGATTTTATAAAATAGTTACATGACTTACTTTTTCTTTATAATTTGTTTGCAATCTGGCTTTTGTTTTATGGCCAGGCTGTGTGACATTTTTCACCAAACTATGAGAGTTATGCTGTTATTTGTCAGTGACAGAAAATTAGGACTGCAGGTAGCTCATCGGCAGAGTGAAGAAATGGATTGCTAAGAGATTCTTTTCTGCATGAAATATTCAGACTCTGTTATGTCTGTTTCAGTAGGTACTGTGCAGAAGATCTGATGATGGAATTGTTTTCTATTGGTTTCTTTCTCTCTGAGCTGTGCATGAAGTCATACACTCAAAGTAAAAGCATTAAACAAAGAAAGAGATGTCTTGTCTCTCAGTTGTAACACTCTAGGCTAAATACTGGACTCAGTACTGGCTTCACACTAGAACCCTGTGCTTCCCCAGTGCTGGACCAAACCATTTTCTGTGAGTCCAGAAAACAGTCTGTGTTTCCCACAAAATGTCCAGCAGGTCCTGTGAAATTTGTTATTCCCCAGTAGCTTTGCCCAGGAGGAATAAAAAAAGTTGCAGAGACAAAACAAAATGGCAGGGAGAAAGCCAGGATTTCCATCCCAAATTAAAGGGCATTTACAGATATGTGAAAATCTTAGTTACAGAGAGCTTTTTTTGAATGATCTTGTAACTTGAAAGAGATAATGACCATATGGATGACCGAGAATCATAGGATATCCATCAACTAAAAGTTGTCATTTTTGATTTTTTTTTAATCTTATCTTACACTTAGAATAGGGAATTCTAACTGTAGTGAATATATTCTATACAGATAATCAGGAGAAAAGTTTGATAGGGAAAGAAGATATCAGAAATACAGCTGAGACAAATAATAGCTACTCATCTTAAGCCCAACCTGGCGAGCTGATTACAAATGCCATGTGTCCTGAAGTGACAGTAACAAGCACTGTTGTCAAATGACTCAGCGAGTGATCTGAAGTAAAATAATTTTTTTTTCCATGTTTCAACAGCACGGCTCAAAATGACTGAATTTCAAACATTTACATTTTTAACCTGAATCACAAAAAAGACCCCTCTTTTTTTTGGAAGGGTTAGATTGATTGGTTGAATGCCATGAAACACCACTGGGAACAATATTTCATTACTTCTGATGCCTACATTTTGTTTTTCATGTCTCTTTAAAGAGATAATTATATTGAAATGCAACAATTGACAAATATTTGTTGTGTATATATATATATATAGATCATGTCTGAAATACATTTTACTAATGCCAAATTTTGGTCTATGAAAGTAGTCTGCTGAGGAAAAGAATGTCCACAATTTTCTTTAATAATTTTACTGTGATAGTTCTGTCCCTCAGAAAAAATAACTGATTGGAATATCCAGATAGGAAAAGACTAACTGCCTGTGTCCTCAGTACTGTTATATGTGATTGTTTCTGGCTCATATCAGTATAGACGTCACCTCCATTTGCTCATGTTTAATTACCATGTATGTATTACAATCTTCATCCACACTGCTGCTTCCGTATTGTAAGAACACAAGATCTGTGTTTTAAGGGCTGCCACTGATTTCTTATTTTTGAACACATTACGTCTTTTTAGAAACTATATTGTGCTTATTGCTACATAAGTTTTCCATCTTTCAAGGCTCTAAGTAATGATGATACTTTAGAAGCTATGACAGAGGGGATTCTCCAGGAACTGCAAGTACCTGACCACTGTCTCTTGATTCTAACTAACTGCATCATGATTTTGTTAGATAAGCCTCTCCTGATTCAGGGCCATTTTTGCTGGGGGTGATTGAAATTTGTTTGGGTTTTCTTGCCTTCTGAAACATGGAAAACTAGTGATCTCAGAAACTGAGAAATATAAACTAAACTGTGTAGACAGGACAGAGGCTATAACTGCTGCTGAAACATAATCACTACAGTAACATACACTTAATTTTTCATGATAAAACCATATTATTCATAGAAATTTTGGGGTAAAAAATTACATGAGGAAATCCTAAGTCATTCTTTTTGTCATGGATCATGCAGCTTTACTTTGACCAGTTGGACCTTGGGAAAGAAAATATAATTACCATTGCCTCTTGTGTGCATTCCGAAGAATTAAGATAATGTAAAAATATCTTCAAAATCACTGAGGGTCAGATAGGTGCATTCACATGAATCTGGCTTACCTGTAAGCACATTTGAAATTAGAAGCAAGTTTTTCCTAGGATGTTGTCAGGTTTTCTAAGGAATCTATATCAGCTCAAGGAAGAGAAAGTGTGATTAAACATGGCATATATGCATGCATCTTAGCTATGCAAGAGGATGTGAGGTAGTAACTGACTGTAAAAGTTTGTGTTTCTTTCTTGATGATGCTTAATATAGAATCATGTGTATTCATTTTTTATACTTTGTAGATTTAGTTATGAAAAAGTAGAATGCTTAGGAGGACAGAACTTTTGCAGGTTTTATGATTATTTTTTTCTGGGTTATAGTCTGATCCGTCCAGGCTACAAATTTTCTTGATTTATATATTCTTTTGACAGTCATCATTTTTAAGGGAGTATTTCTGTCCTTGTCAGTCCTGATCCTTCGGAAACTCATCATGTAAGCATTAAATTGATTCGATCTTTTTATGCTTTCATAAAACCTTCTTGCACAAACATGTCTATGTAATTCCATGCAAGATATATGACAGCAACTGGGACTGCCTGCAAAAAAACAGCAGCTGTTTAAACATCAAATATCATGAGAATACAAAAATTGTGTATTCAGAAGAGCTGATTGTAATGATTTGTGCAAATTTTCATGCTTTTGTGTTTTTGTGCTCTTTGAATGTAAATGGAAACACCAGCTGAACAAGTGAAATAGGGAGAGGGGTAAACAGCTTTCACTCCTTAAAATAAACCTTGCTGTAATAATATTTTTTGCATGTGATGCTTGACCTTTTTTCCTTCCCCTTCCACTGGACGCACCACATGTTCTATGTGATTACTTTACAGATGGAAAAATGCATATAGACCATGGCAATCATAAAATTAAAAGCGTTTGAAATGGGCATTGTATTTTTGTACAAAATAAATTATGGAACTCTAGTTTAGCTTGTAGTGGGTAGTCTGTAATAATTGGTTGTTACAGAAGGTGGACAAGAGAGCCCCTAAAAAGAGTGTGAATAGCAATTCTGTTTTAACATGGTGCTTCAAACTATAAATGAACATGTGATTTTATTGTTAGGAGCTGCAGAATATGTACATGTCAAATTGGTGCTACATCTGCTACAGAGAAGCAAAGCTGTGGTTGAATGAGGTTTGATGAGATTTTGAGTGATGGCATAAGAGTGTCTGATTTCTCATGGTGTTTCTTTTTCTATTCTGGTATTCTTCAATTTTGTTAATTTAGATCTTCCTTTTGATTTTATTTTTCACTGCTTTCTGTTCCCATAATCCACTTTTCTGTGGTTTTTGCGTGTTCTGCAGAGCTCATTGAGTCAGAGGTTTTATCACCTCATGTTATCACATCTCCCACAGACAGCCAACAGTCACTTGATGTTTCCTCCTACTTGTTGCAGACTTCAGACCATTTCAATGTGGTTTTTTATCATCACTGAATTGGATCAAAGGCAAGTATCTAATTCTTTACAGCAAGAGTAACTTTTTAAAAAATTATTTCTTTGTCTATTTTGGCAATTTTCGTGACTGGGTTTTGGAGGGATTTAAAATGCTTTCTGAACAAAAATTCATCCCTCTGATTATGTAAAACAGATTGCAACTGGTAATGGCCACAAAAGATGTTAGGAAAAAATCATTTTAGCCTTGTGATACTGCTACAGAGGCTGTTTGATCCATTTTAAGCACCGGAGGCTAGTTTGTTGACCAATTCAATATAGAGCTGATATAGCTCTTCATTCTCTAGATAAAATTATGGTGTAGGAACATGTCCTTCAGATGTTCCTCCTTCTGGCTGCCCAGTGTGAATGTTCTTGTTGCTTGACAGAGCAGGGCTTAGTTATATTTTCAGAGCCTAGGGCAGTGCAGAGTGAAATCAACAGATAAAATAATATAAAGTGCCATGCATTTTGCAAACAGAATGGATGGATGCCCATGGGAGCCTTGTTACTTCCAGCAGTATTTCAGAACAAGCCACAGAATCCACATAAAGTTGTAAAAACTCTAGTGTAACCTGCAGAAATTCAATAAGCAAATACAAGGAAACACTAAACCACAAGTTCAGAAAAACAGTCTATGATACTGATACTGGAAAGAATCCAGAAAAGGGCCATGAAGATAAATAAGGGACTGGAACATCTTTCCTATAAGGAAAGGCTGAAACTGCTCATCTTAGAGAAGGGAAGGCTCAAGAGGAATCTCATCAGTGTGTACAAGCGTCTGAAGAGAGGCTGTAAATAATGCACAGCCAAATTCTTTTCAGTGGTGTCCAGTGACAGGATAAGAGGCACAAACTGAGAAATAGGAGGGTCTCGCTGAACATTTTCTCTGTTGCCCAGAGAAGTTTTGCATGCTCCCTTTTGGAAGTGTTCAAGGCCACGTTGCATGGGGCTTTGAGGAACCTGGTCTAGCGGAAGGTGTTCCTGCCCTGGCAGGGGAGTTGCAACTGGCGTTCTTTAAGGTCTATTCCTACCCAGGTCATTCTATGATTCTATGATCATCAAGCACTATTTTACTGTGAGGATGACTGAGTACTGGCACAGGTTTCACAGAGAAGTTGAGGAACCTCCCTCTTTGAAGATATTCAAAAACTGTCTGGAAATTTTCCTGAACAAGTGGTGCTAGGTGGCCCTGCCTAAGCAGGGTGTTTGAACCCTACAACCTCCAGAGGTCTCTTCCAGCCTCAGCCATTCTTTAATTCTTTGATTCTACTTCTAAACTATTTTTCCATGTATCATTCACTCAGTGTCAATATGCATACATTGTTAATGTCTGTGAAATTCTGTTCTGCCTTTTATTTGTGAATCTCAGCAGAGGGATGATGGGCATTGATTTATCTAGCTCACAATTACTTTTAGATTGTTTTTAATTATACAGATAAAAAGCTGAAAAACCATACAGTAGAAACCGAGGGATTTCTACATCAGTACTCAGTATCTTTGTTAGAGCTTTGTTCACATGCCCTGACCCTCCATCTGTGTTGTAACCAAACCATGATCTATTATCATGACTGCTTTTACTTGCAAAGTAGCAGCATAAGGGGCCAACATTCTTCTTTTCAGCTCCCTTTGCTTCCTGAGTCTGGTGAACTCTGTAAGGTACATATCAGTTCAAATGTTGCTATTTTATGAGCAGAGGCATTTTTAAACTATTCATTTGTTAGGTAATTTTTTTTACTGTCAGGGTGCTAGAGGGAGGCTACAACATTCTTCATTTCCCTTCTCCCAGTCTGGGAGATTAGGAGATATAAATAGAATTTCTGACTTTTTTTCACAGCAGATTTAAATTGTATCCCCAAATGATCTTTTGTGTTATTCATTCTTTCATTTTTCCCCCACCACTTCTTAAAAAGGAACCCCTCCACCTCCTTCATGTACATCTGATGGGAGATGGAGCATTTTTAGTTCAGGTAGATGTTATTTATGTCATTGTGTAAACACACTTAAAAACATTTACCTTCCCAAATTCGATGGTGAGAGCAGTTTTCTTAGCTAATTGTCTATTTCCCATATGAGTACTGGTAACTATATGGCCTACAATATCTTTGAAGTCATGGCCTTTGCAGAAGACAGGAGTGTCATGGGATGCATTTATGAAAAGGCTACAGCAAGAACAGATTTTGACATTTCCTTTTTGCCCCTAATTGACTGATAGCCTCTAAAAATGAGGCGGAGTGATTGATGTTTATGTGGCTTCTGCTGAGGCTTCAGAGTTTCTCCTCAATGAATACTTTACTTTCTGATCTTTCTGTATTTTTAGGGAAGATATTTCCTTCAAATGGAATGCAAACATCTGACATATAAAGGTTTGTCTCTCACATAACTTCACTCATTTTTCTTCATTCTTCCCAATGAGCAAAACTGTAGACAGCTGTAAAGTCTTTCAGAATTTACTGGTGACTCTTGCTGTTTTTTTCAAGGTCCTTTATATGTGTTACCATCAAAAAAGAAAAAAGTGCTTCCAGTAACTGCTGCTTTTTATCTGAGAGGCTTCATAGAACTTCCACAAAATATTGGTTCTCTTTCTCTCCCAGGGCAACTTTGACTTCTGGCAAAGTGACTGTAGCACAATGTAGTAGCATTTGAACTTCATTGTAGGGCAGGTGTGAGGAAAATTAATGTGTAATTTTTAAAAGTAAGCCTGTTTTTTAAATTTTTCCCTTTCCTGGGCAAGTATAAGTTACTGGCCTTATTCCTTGTCTATAAGATGAAAAAATAAATCTAAGTATAATTTCATTGCAAGGAGAAATTTGTGGTGTTGTCACAGTTTAAGTTTTTTACATTTTGCCAACATTAAAAGCATACCATATATAGACATGTCAGTGTTAAAAAGGTGTGTGATACAGCTATGAAGACCTAGTTTATCATAAACAAACACTGAAAGATGCAAGCCAGACTAAAACTTTCGCAGAAGAAAAGGATTAAATTGCTTTTTCTCATACAAAAATACAAGAATTACAAACAAACAGTAATGCATACTTCCTGTCATAGAAAAGACATTGCTATTAAATTGAATTTTTTGATTTATAAAAGTACGTTTTGAGGAAAAGCATAATATCTTTTGACCTCTAATAGCTGTGCCGTGCTGTTCAGGTGTTAGAAGATGGTAGAGTCATTTGTACTCAAAATAAGAGAGTTTCATAACACAATGTCCACAACAGAAGCAGTGGTCTTCATATTTTGTCAGAATCACCAGTATTTATCACGTTGGGCAACACAGATGGAGTTACTTTGTTGGCTATATAAGATGTGTTTCTTATTCAGGATTAAACATTTATCCTCAGAATTATAGATATTGCCATATCCCAGCACGTTAAACTGGTAGTGCTGCACTTCTGGTCAGTAAAAGTCCTATAGTGAACAGAAGAATTCACCTTCATTGTTGCCAGAGCTACGTGGTGTTCCAGGGGAAAGGCTTTCTAAAAGTATTTTATTTATTTTTTAATAATGAATAAAATTAAGTCAAATCTTTCAGATAACTTGAAGGAAATGAAAGAAGAAGAAACAGTAAAAAGTGCAAATGAAATAAACCACTTGCTGGCAAAATTGTAATGCTAAACTTTGGGAGAATGAGACATTGTAGATGGAAATTCAGACTTCTGCGTTTACATTTTAAGTAACATTCAGTCAGACCGAATCCTGAAAGAAAGTTCTCTTGAGTCAATGGAACCTGGAAAGGGTCTGACCCACTGGCAGCCTGACATTAGGACTTGGAGATTATAAAGTCTTGTCTTTGTTATATATGTCCATAAATTACAGGTCATATAAATGCCTAGGGAAGCATATAATCCTAACTTTAATTACTAGAGCAAGTAAGTAATTGCACAAGATTGAAGACCCCAGAATGCATGTAAAGAGTTATAAAAAGCATATAAAAACCTAAGGTAAAGGAAGTACACTTACATCTTAAGGCATCTTCTCCAAGTCATATACGGGATTCAGAGATAATTAATGCGTTACGAAAACTCCTGCTGTAAAATGGTGAGAAAAACCATCCATTCAAATCGTATTTTAACACATTAAATTTTCATTCTGTTACTATTATAATCTTTATGAAGTTCAGGGTAAAATTTCAATGTCAGGTCTTGTCCTGTTTCATAACTCTTTTTTGCATATATGTCTGGCAAAGGCATTGTCCCATTCTCTAACTTGTTGATTTTTTCAAGCAGTGCTCTGCACTCACTGTTCTGAAAGCCTCATACTCTTTTCTCTCCAGGAGAGAGAGGCCCTGCTCAATCCCCAATTAGCAACTGAGGACCAGTCTGCAAATGAGATGATTTCATTTTGTCTTTCTCTATAATTTTTCTTTAAAAATTCCTGATTTGATTCTTCCTCTTTTTTATAAGTCATAGATTTTGCCTCTACTGCCATCCCAACTGAGGGTGGGATTTATTTCTTAAATTACGTCTGTTACTGCAATATAATGTAATGTACAGTTTGAACACCTAATCTATGGATGTCTTTCATAAGTCACTTGCAAAATGTCCTTTATTTGAAAATATTCTGACCAGAAAGTATTTCATTTTAATGGAAGAACTACTTCTGGTTTTTTACATGCATCCTATGTATTTCCACTACTACAACTTTGCAATTTTTTGCTCTTCAATATTAAGTTATATGAAAAGAAAAAAAATTCCCAGTTTGTTCTATAAACGTAAAAAAAAAAGTTAACCTCTGCTATCCCATCAGAGGTATTTCAGGTCTAAATCTTTCATTGTCTCTGAAATTTTAGTTTCCAGCTCTTCTGTGTACAATCCAGTGTATCTGTTTAAAAGCTTGGACAGCTAAAATCCTCTTCACAAAGAGCCTGAATGTTGTTGAGTCAACAACCGCATCATTAAATGCATATATGTACATAAAATACATTTATAAACTATATATATATATAAATATATGCAAATATATTTATAATTTTTTTCAATTATTGATAGTGATACAAATATAAGGTTTTACTAAGGTGTATCCATTTTAATATTTAAAGGATCCTTAACATCTGTCATTTTTTGATATTAGAAAGATGTGATTATAAACATGCTTCTTCAGCCCTTCAGTTCTTGGAGTCTCCTATATAATTTTTGCAAGCATTGTTGCAACAACTGGTGGAAAGCCTGAGAGGCTTGAGGTTATAGTAGCAGTTTTTATGCCGGATTTTTGTTAGCTGTGCTCATTGTTGACTCTGGGGCCATAAGAACGTGGCTGCAGTGAGCCTTTATTTCTCCAGTCACTGCGTGGCAAACTGCTTTCTCTCTGGAGAAAGTGGAGCAGCCTGGCTGTCTCAGCTGTGTATGTGCTGTCTTCCTCAAGATGATTTGCAGGACCTACTATCTATTGCTTGGTTTCTTTTACCCTAGTCTGGAAGGATTTCCTGGTGTTTTATTTCTGACAGCATTTCTTAATCTTTGTGCTTCCTAGCTATTTCTTGTCAAAAGGATTAAGTCTGTCTTTCTCTCTCTCATAATCATTGTGAGATTGAAAAAAGAGTATCATACATGATTTGGTGGGGAGGAAACACAAGGGGTACTCTCACTGACTGCCAAGCTCCATTTTCCTCTCAGCTGGGTGATTTCCTTCTTTATGAAAAAATTCTTAAAAGTGCTCCAGGTAGGGGAAAGTTCAGAAAAGACTAATTTTAATTTGGCAATGCATGACATTGGCATGGAGTAGCAATAATGGCATTTCTTTCAATTGCCATCCTACATTGTGCAGCATGGAATGCTGCGCTGTGTCTATTACAATATTACACTTTCTCAAAGGGCTTGAATAACATCATTTCCTAAATGTAAAAGATGATTTTGAAAATATGTGTAACAAATTTCATCATTACTTAAATTGAAGCATAGTCACTGAAGAGCAGAGTTCATATTTCTGTGATTATACCAATGCAATACTTACTCATAAGAAATGTTGCTTATTGCTAAACATTTAGCTTGTAATTTTTAGGTAATATCTCACCTTTATCTGAATTTTTTTTGGATCAGAGACTATTTGTATATTTAATTGCTCTGGAAAAATATACTTGCTTTTAGACAAAATATCAGGCAGCGATTCGAGAAAAAAAAATAGACATTCTCTTTTCTTGCCTCCTTCTGGAGACTTGTACAGAGAATTCCTGGCTCTCAACACTCATCAGTTGGTAAAGATCTGCCAGCTTTATGTGTAGAGCTTGCTTTCAGTAGGGAATGTAATCCAAGTTAATTAGCATGAAATAAAGCAGAGAAAGTAATGTGGGTACCTGTAGCAACAAAGAATACTCTTGCAGTCCTAAGTCTTAGTGAAGATGAAATCATTTGCTCTTCCAATGGTGTGATAATGGCTGAAGGAAAACACAAGATCTACAGTGAATTGCTGAACCACTATGAAATTTCAAATTGTTCTTTATTCACTTTATTGAGTATATATGTAGTATTTTTGTCTTGTTATAAAACAAGCCTTGGTTTCTAGAGACCACTGTCCCTGAGAGGAGCCCCTCCTTGGCCCAGCATCTGGGGACTGCTCGTTATCCTCGGTGGTGCTGAGGAAAAATCACACTTTAATAAGAGAATAAGAAATGCATGCAATGGAAATATAACTGTTCATATATATATATTAGGTTGTAATGGTTCCCTGGGTAAACTGCCACAACTTTGTATCTCTACCCACAGTATTTGGGAGTGTTTATCTCTCAGACTGCATTTATGTTCAGCATGACGCAAGACTGAAGGCACCATCAGAGCATCCTGAGGGCCAATGGCTGCCTAAGGGGTAGGAGCCAACAGCTCAGCAAGGAGCAGGGCAGCTCAGGGGTCCCAGCCTCAGGTCCTGCATGGCATCCTCCTTGAGGATGGACTGAGGCTGGGCCAGGACAGGGACCCATTGCAAGGCAGGGCAGGGCTGTGGGGAGCTGGAGAACAGCGCTTCTGCAACGTTGCTCGGGGAGAGGCTGACAGCCCTGGCGGCTGCCATGGGTTCTTGGCATCTGGGCAAGACAGGAGGAGCATAAGGAGGGCATTCTTTCATGAATTTGACGTAGTCTTTTTGTGATCCTCATTGGTTTGGTCTGTCATGAATCTAATTAGACTGTATATCTCCAAACAGAAGGGGACCAAGAGCTTAATAAATTTTTCTGGGGAAGAGTATGTGAGTTTTTCCATGTCTTGACAAAACCCTAACGTCTTTCTTTGATCATTTGGAATTGTTAAAGGCTTTCACAGGTTTGAGAATACAAAGATTCTAGATTCAATATGAGGTGATGTAACTCCAAAAATATTTGGCAATTTTAGTCTCAATTGTCTTCTCATTTCTTTCCATCCACCTGCAGCAGTGAGGTTCCATTGATATCAGTGAAGTGGTATTATGCATGGTGTTATTCATGTCAGCGTAAAGTCTCACTGGATTTTAGTGGTAATGCAGCTACCATAAATAATGTATGTGTCTTTGTTACAGTAAACTGGTGACAGGGACAATTAAAGCTGAACTTTTGTGAAATAATATACTTATGGTCAGTAAGGTACTTGTTCTACTTAATTCATTATACAATTAGCAACATACATTCTTCTCTAATTTTCTTACACTGGATCAGGTGATGGTTAATGGCAACAGCTAGACAATAATCTAGGTTATTGCCCAAGCCACAACTTAATATGTGTTCTAGAGGAAATCGAAGGAAAACCTTCACTGCAAATCAGTGGTATCTCAAATGTTCTGTTTCTTATATTGTTGAATGCAGTAATTTATTGTTTCCTGATGAAAAAAACTTTGCAGTGCATTTAAAAAGCTTTTAAAAATTTTTACATCCACACCTTTTCTAAAACTTCTACCTTCTTATTAATGGTGCCAGTGTCTGCAGAATTTTGTTAGTTCTTTCATGATTTTAAGACTGTTAAATCCTTTTGCACTACATCAAGTACAAAGACATTGTACACCTAATGGCTAATTCAAAAAAAGAAATGCCATGAATTGTTATAAATATGCATTAATTGCCTGCATTACAGTATAGGGAAACCTCATAAAGTAAAAAAAGCCATAGAAACATGAAATAAATATAAAATTAGGAGGCGAGTTTACCAAACTCATAACACATAGAAAAGAATTGTATTTCTCTCAGGTCTCTATTACATGTATGTATAGATGTATACATATGTATGTATGTATTTTAAGTATGAAAAAAATCTGTAAAGTAGCTTTGTAACTTTTCTCTTAATGAAATTTCTGTGCATCGCTTATTAGATTTATTAATAAGGGTTTGTCTTTGTCATGATAATGTCTCTGACTCCTGTTGACATGATGTTTTCATTTTGCAAGTTAAAGACTGCATGCTTAATTAATTTTTATAATAGCTATGATAAGATTTTTTAAATCAATGTGTTAATCATTATACCTTTGGCAAAATGTCATTGGGAACATTTTTACTTAAAAACCAGAAATGTGAAGTGTTTCTTCGACATGTGAAGTGAATGAGGTGTTTTTTCCTTACTCTGTACTGACTTCAAAGAAAATTTTAAAGCCTTTATATTGCCTTACCTCCAATCCTGGGAGCAAGTATGACTTCACAGAAAAAAAAAAAATCTTTTGGATTGGTAGCACAGAGACCAGTCTCAATGTTTTTTAAAGGGCTCTCTATTACTATTTGGTGCAAGTTAATCTTGTTCTAAATAAAGTTTCAAGGTTTTTTTTTTCTCTGAAGTTGCTGTTGAGTTCTTGTGGTTAGTCAGACTCCATGCAAAGCAAACATGTTTCTGGATCTATTCGTTCAAAATTTTAGGCTTGCAGGATGAAAGGATAATTCATAAACCAAAGCTAATATACTTTTCTGCCATTATTTTTTTATGCTCAGCAATGAGCTGAGGATATAAGCAATAGTTTCCTAAATATGAATACATTTTTACTCAGTAACACTTCATTTCTTAATATCTGCTCAAATTCTTGATTTAATATTTTCCAGTGTTATAAAGAGTGAGAAATAGAAAAGAGCAGGCATGCAAAAGGACTGGTTCCTTATTCATGTCACTCTTGGTATTTAAAAACTTTAATTTTATTGACGTTTATTTTGTGAACTGTCATCTTACCTAGGGACCTATTGTTTAATAACTTAAGATTAAATATTGATTAAAATATTTAAGTCCTGTAAAAGTCTTTTAAATAAATCCTTTAAAGTGGCTAACAGGTTAAATGTAGTGTGACGTTTTATGTTAGCCTACGCTTCTCAAAGACATCATAGGAAGAGAAAAGTTTTGAGCTGTTTCTGAAATGTAAAAACATTCCAGTTTAGTTCAGGCTTTCAGAGAAATCTTCCCAAGCAAAGGTCAGTCAGGGAGAAAGCAAGAGAATTCTTCTCTGAAGCTTAAGAACTGGACGATTAAGTTTGGCAAGTGCAGTAAGCAAGGCAGGAGTTAGCAGCCTGGTTATGAACAAGAGAGATGGGATAAAACGGGATACCGCAGAGGACAGCGAGCCACCAAGAGTAATGTAGCAGCTAAAGAGGAATCAGTGGGGTAAGGCAAAAGAACTGACATAGTCAGCAATGTTGTGGACTGGGAAATTGATTTTCTAATCAGCATTCTGTACTAAAATGATTTGGGCAAAAGCTTTGAATACAAGGGCAGCAGTCCAAAAGTTCACAAAAGAGAAGATATAGGTGTTCCAGTTCTATGTAAATCACTATCTACAGCTGTACTAAATAGAAAACTCAGCAGTATAAAACTTAACATGGATCTTTAACCATTGTCCTGTATCGCATGAGGGTATAAATTTCATCAGACTACATGAGGGAAACCCTTAAAGTAATTGCTTGTTCTTTTAGTATATTTTTTTTGGTTGTTTTAGGAGAAATCTACACCTAATTAAATGCTTTGGGTGTAAACACACATAGTACCAGAATAAAAATGCATCATTTTACATATTATAAAAGACTTCTGCATTTTTTTCTAACAGCAGTGCTGTAACTGACAAGGAGGCTGTACCATCGAAGAAATTATTTATAGTACCTATGCGCATCAGAAAACATTGGTCCAGTATGGATGTGCATCATCACCTAACAGCTGAATGAAAATTTTATTATACCTAGCAACTTAAAGTAGATGGTAAAAGACCCAAACCACACACATATATATTACTGGTGTGTGAAACTGATAAAGGTCAAATCTTGACTGGATAGCATTTGACAATACTGTAAGAGAAAGAAACATCAGTGAAAGAACTACCCTGATAAAAGCTATAAGCACATCTCTCTGAACATTCAGTGGAAGTGTGAAATATTTAGTGGCAGAGAGGATGCTTTCACACCAGAAGCTGTCAGATGAACCCTTATATCCCATCTTGAAACATCAATTGGTAGATTTGGAGTAGTCCTAAAAGCCTCTTACAGTAAGACGTATTGAAAACACCTCTACTCACTCAAGTTGAGTAACCATAAGTGAGCAGAGTAAGTAGCACAATTTGTATCCATGATCCTTCCCAAAAGGGAACTTTGACATTCATATATATTTTTGTGTAGATCAACCAATTAAACCTGGTAATACCCACTTTCCATCATGAGATATTCCATCTAGAGATTAAAATACGTGTTTTATAACTCAGAGGTTGAAAATCACTGCTGCTAGGAGAAAAGCTGTGGGTTTATAGTATTGTAATTGCTAAAAATGCACATTAATAGGTTTCATGCCAGTTTTCCCAGGGCTGCTAAAGGAAAACCTACATTAAATAGAAGATTATTCTTTCTGAAACCCTGTTTTAGTTTCCAATGATGTCTGTAAAAGACATCCCCTCCTTGAAGCCCACAAAAGGACTAGAATGTAGTTGACAATTCTGCCCCCAGCCCCCAGATACATGTTTGTAGCATTTCAGCTGTGGGCAGGTATTCAGCTTACTCTTAAACAGCACAGTCTCATCTGGCATCAATAGACAAACCATCTGTTCAGGTGGGGAAAATAGGCTAAAAAAATTCGGGTGGTTCCTTGGCTTCTTGCTGAATGAGAGCTTCCAACTTCTGTTTCCTTTTTCTTAACTTGGGAAAATGTGTACAGTATTTTCTAACAGAAATAGAAAAACTTTATTGTCATAAAGACTTATCATATTGGCATAAATAGACGAGAAAAACAAAAAAAAAAGAACCCTTTGCTGTTGCACTTGATAGAGTTGTCATGGCAAGATTGGAGCTATTTGATTTATGGTTGAGATTGTCAGTTACAGAATCTGGAGGACAGTGACTAAACTCTGTAAAGGTGTATGCAAATATGACTGAAAATGAGGACAACTGTAAAGATTTCAGGTAAAAGGTAATGTGGCTTTAAAGATGGTATCAAAACGTGTCAGTAATCTGCTTTCCTCGTAATTTCTTTGTTTTCTGTTTGTTTTTTGTTTTTTTTTTTCTGGTCTGTCTCTTTAATTTATTCATACTTCTTTTTTTTTCCCTTTTCCTGCCAGGATAACTACAAAGACATTACTCAAGACTTCAAAATATTTGCACCTGCAAACTAAGTCTAGCATTTGCATTGAAAAATACTTTTCTCAGCTGGACTTTTGTTGTTCAGCATCAGTCGGTTTGTAATTAGGTAATGAGATAAACCAACCTTGCCTTAAAAGAGAGCACATTTAGGGCTAGGCCCACTTCCAGGTGGCATTTGGTTGCTGGTTGGGTTTTTTTCCTGCTATTTTTCTTCTTATGTAAATTTACAGAATTAAGGTCAATTTGTATTATTTTAAAGTCTGTTTATTGAGGATTTGGGGAAGAGTGATAATTTATTGAAATACTAAAGGATAGAGAAACCTAGAAATTATGAAAATCAGGTCTCCAGAATTCTTTTAGGTAGGTCTAGGCATTCATGGACATAAAAAGTGACAGTAATTTACAGATTCTTTCTGATACACATATTTGTATCAGTCACCTCACATGGCGAAAGTTTACCAGTCATCATTTTTAAAAGGTTACTATTCTCCTTGAAATCAGAGGTTAACCACATATACATAAAATAAATGAAAAGTTAATAGGTATGTCTCATGGTCTAACAGTATGTAAAAGATAGATCCTCCTTTTGGACACATTCACGGGGGAATTTTAAAAACAATAATCCCACAAATTGTATTCAAGTCACTAGGATGGGCTTTTAAATACCAGAACATATAAATCAATGGAAAAGTAAAAGTTATATTCCTAATAAAATTGAAGGATCTAGAAGAGGACTGTATCTATTCAATGGACAGAAGAGGAAACTGATTTCACACTTGCAGTCCTTTCTTGCCGCTTTTCCCACCAAATGGATCCCACTGAGAGGTGGAAATTGTGCCATTCCAATATTTCACGTTTCCATCGATGATCTTGCTTCTGCGTTCTCTTGTCAGATGAGGACACTATAGATGTTGTATTCCTGTTGCTTAACTAACTCTCTCTTTTCTTATCTTTTTGAAACTTTTGAAATAAAACTTTATAAATATCTGATTTTTGCTTCATGTGAGAGAACTACAGCAAGAACCATCAGCTTTCTCTTCAGCCTTAAATGCCTACGTCTACCCTTGCAAGGCTGAGTCTTTCAGCTGTCAACACTGAGTGGCTGTGGATTGCGAGAGATACTTATAGAGTAGGAGGGTGCTTTTTCCCTCCATTTGTTCACTCCATTGTTTGCTTGCTGAATTTTTCTAGACACTTGAACAGAGAGTCGGTGTCTTCTAAAGAGCAGAAGGGCTCCTGGTAACATCTGGGTTTTTTAATAAAATGGGAAGTTGTCTATAACACATGCTCACTGCTCCTGTCTTAAAAAGTCTATAAAAGCAGGTGTCCTGAACCATTTTGCAAAGTGGTTGTGCAGAAGCTCTGAAGTGTTACAAAAGCTTTGAAGTGTTACAGTGTTCAGCCAAAACAACAGTATATTCTTCTGCTGAAAAGGCTTAGAATATCTTCTTTTTTCAATCTGTTCAGAGCTGTGAAGTAGAAAATAGACATTCTTTAAAATACTTGTGTTGGCTTTGTGCAAGCTGTACGGCAGAGAGGTTTCAGGGAACTAAGAGCAGTTCTGACATAAGGAATTAAAGATAGGAGATCATCTTTTGTGTGGCTAGTAATGAAGACTCATGTTTAGAAATCTAAAGGTTCTTTAACATCCTCAAGTTATGTAACACATAGAAAATCAGTAAAACATACATGATTATCAGATGGTAAAAAATGTTAACTTGGCTTTGGTGGTCCAGACTGAATTTTACAACAAAATCAGAGGCACTATCATTTAAAAAGTTTCAACAGAGTGGTAATTAATGAATTTGATATGCAAAATAAAAAGTCAACTGAGTCCAACTGAGCTGAAGAGCATTCAGTGTGTCTGTGAGGAAAAAAAAAACCAAACCAAAAATATTGCAGTCATAAAGATCCAGCCAGGAAGAACAAAACATCACAGAGAGGAGTGTATTGGAATTTAGTACATTCATAATCTACCTTGCAACCATGAAATCAAAATTGTTTTGACTATGTATTCTACACAAATATTTGTTTATTCAAACTACCTAAAATTGTCATAATAGCAGATTAAAATCACCAGAGCAAGCAAAATTACAAAGAACTGATGCAATTTCATTACCACACAGATATTATTTGGAAGAAAAAAAAGGCAGGCTTTCCACATTTAATGTAATGGTTCTCTCTAATAGCAGGGATAATGGGATTGCAAAGCTACTGATACTTGCCAACAGATACTTGCTGTATAGCTCAGACTTTCTCTGATACAATAAGTGCCAGTGTATATTCATAAAAGATTAATAATATTTATATATATAATTAATTGTTTATGGAAAATACATCATACCAGATCTGATAGAGCGAGAAAGGTGAGTCTGCTGCAGACCGGTAGCAAGGCTGAAGATGTATTCCTGGCAGACACATGCTCACAGATGCAACACGTGTAAATAAACATGTACACCTATATACATAGCTGGCCACAGAGATCACAGTCAGATGCACAAGACACTCATGCAAACCCAGAAAGCACCAATTTACTCTTCCTCCTCCTCTGTTTGGCTGAGCAGGGGGGAGCTCCATTAGTGAGGATATATTGTTTACATTTGTATACTGGTCTCTACTTGTGCATCCACACATGAGCTGGACAAGATTCCTCAGGTCTCATAGCCAGCTCATAGGTGTTTCTATACATTAAGTTTATAGCCCAAAGCCTCATGAGGGTACTACAGTCTGCTAAGTAGCATGGATAAACAGTGACTTGATATACTGCAAATAGTTTTAAAATTATTGAAATTATTGTTGGAGGCAAATGAGATAATGCTTTCTGACAGCAAAAAAATTAGTTCAAACCAATTGTTCAGATTTTTTGATTATGTTCCTTATCCTCTTTTTAAAATGCTGAATAATGGCACACATCAGACTGTAAATTTAAAAGAAATTTCCCTGAATAGTCATTCTATCTGCATTCATATTCCCATTATCTTGATCTGTGTTCATTACAGTTTCATACAAACGTTACTGGTAGTGCTGTTGCAGCAGGTCAATGCCTTGTGACAGCTTCTGTTCCACAGCTGCAGTTTCTTATTGATGAAAATATAAACTGTTCTCCATACACAGACATCCATTTTGTTAAGCTGAAGAACAGTAAAATTCCAATTTGCCCAAAAACCTTGAATGCAGATTATGTGTTTCATACACAGGCACAATGGTTGCATTGCTGCAAGGGGAAAGGCCTGCAGCTGGAGATTGATAACTTTTATGGTGTTTGCTTGCTCTCGACAGGGAGATAGGAGTGTACATCTTTCAGATATTGCAGCTCTGTAGGCTGGCATGTTAGGTAAGATGGAAACCTGAACCCACAGTTCCACTCTCAGTCCTTCTTCATCATTTCTTGACCAGAGGAAAAAACACTGTAGAGCTGTGTGGCTCTCTAGTCATCTTCTTACAACATCCGTGCAGCATCAGGGTAACGGACGGGCCTACTCAGCAAACTTAGACTGAAGAGAGAACTAAAGTGACTGGTGCTCTCTCTCCCCAGATGTTTCCTGACAGGATATGAGGGTTCTTAAATCCTCTGACAGACTTGCAGCCAATCTACCACCCAAACCTTTCCTCTTTAACCTCTGTTGAGGGCCTACCTCTATAATTCTTTGCACAGTTTTCTTGGCACACCATTCTAGCCCTTGAAGTCATAACTAGAACTCCTTCTTCCTGAAATAATCACAAAACTAACAGTATCCAGGTTCACTCCTCTATAATAGCTGTGAGGTCAAAACCAGCTTGGATTGTACTAATGTGCTATGAAAATCAAAATAAGCAGGAGCAATCATATGGACAAGTCCCCCCATGCAGGAAATGTGTATGGAACAGATCTTCCAGGTTTTTGTCAAGGATTGAATGCGTGCAGGTAAGCTCTTCAACACTGTATTTCTGTCTATTTGATAGAAGCCAGACCAATTATTCTGTAATTCTGCATATAGCCTACAACTAAGAACAGATATGAAAGAACATCATGCAAATGGTGTGCAGTGCATATTATATTTACATTGTCATTAAACTTCATGTGCAAGCTTGTTTTCATATAAAGAGCTATGAGTGTATCTGGTCTCATAATGTTACTGGGAAGCTATTACAGATGATCTGGAATGTCATGCTGCTATGGAGGAAATTCAACAATAAAAAATAAAAGTAACCCTGGAACAAACAGAAAAGATGCTTTCCCTACATTCAAGTCCCAAACACTAGCAAATATTGGAGATGACCACGCTTTCATGCAAACCTAAATTTTTCTTAACCTGAATGGAGATCATAACTTCCTTTGTAAATGTGCTGTACTTATCAAGAATAATGTATACAGACTATAAAACAGACCACCTGCTTAAGAAAGGAAAGGGGAATATTACTACCTAATAATTAATCTTTTAGAGATGACTAAAAAAAGATAGTTGACTTTGTTGTTGCATAAATATAAGAAGATTACTATCTGTTATAAGAGAAATAATAGGATAAGGCAAACTGAGTGTGAAGCACACAAACTCCTATTTTCCTTCACTACCTGTTGCTTGTAGTTGCCATGGATTTTATAGACTCTTTGCAACACAAAGTGCAAGGTAGATGAAAATTTTTGGAAAATTGATTGATATACAGTAGCTGCTTTTGGAATTTTTATTTATTTTTATTTTTTAATCATTTCTAACTCCAGGAACTTAAAGCGATGTCAGCAAAGATTCTGAGTGTAAACAAAAACCAGAGGTCAGCATGTGGTAGTTTTTCCCACATAGAGTTCTCTGACCAATCGCCAGGAAAAGAAAATCAAAAAAATTAGAAAGCCAAGTATGTCACAATGAGTGTATCACTATATATCAATTAGTTACATTAAATTTTCATTAAATTTAACTGTGTGAGACAGCTGCAACTATAAGGTAAAGATAAGTTCAATCCCTCTAGGCATCCTCTAAGCAAATGTTTGTGGTGGCTCAGAATTTTTAATTTTGTAAATTTGGACTGCCTCCAAAGCAAAGGAGTTTTCTGTATTTTTCACAAGATTGTACATGTCTACCCCCCAAAAATAGAACCTTTTTCCACAGGCCAAAATAAACATCCTACCTGTTCATGTCTCAACTCAAGTCACATTGAGATGATTATAGAGTGCTATAAAGATGAGCCAAAATTGGATGCTCAAACTGTACACATGCGTGCACAGGAACATCAGCATTACAAAATAGTGTGTGCTTGCAATTAGAATACTTCCTGTTAGTGGAAGCAGCATTGCTGCTCTGCTCTGCTGAGCAGATAAGAGGATTTGTCACTAATCCACCAGTCCCTACTCTACTCTCCTATCCACTCGTTACCAAAAACTACTTTCACCTGAGCCTGCTGGGATAATGCACTGTGCAAGAAGCAAAAGAAATATGTCCTGCATGATGCATGTTCAGTTTTTCCATACATCTCACTGATGTACCATCCCTTCTGTTGAAAGTTACCCTTAGATTTCCTTCAGACACCAGTACATGGCTGGAAAATATCTGGCTCAGAAACTAAGGAATATGTTTGTAATGCCTAGTGTATGTCTGAATGCCAGAGGGAAAAGTGAACTAGATCATTCTGACAGCATGATAAATGCATTAAGCAGCATATCTTCAAACTCTTCATAGTGATGAAATGCTATAAAGATTCTACTGAAGAAGGCAAATATATGAAGGGCTTTCTCCCCTTCATCTTTTGATTAAAAATTTATTCAAAGCACTGCATGCACCACATTTTGGGAAGCTCCTAGCACTCCTCAAGACTTACAATATCAGTACCTTAAGGTAATTTTAAGGAACAAAAAGGAGCTGTGCTAATCATCAGAGCTGTGTTTTATTCAAAACCAGCAGATGTTAATCAGTTGGATTTGCTTAACAGGTGAATCTCATTAGCATAGCATGTGGGAACAATTTCATCTACTGATATTTTCTGCATCAGGGATTTAGCCATAAAGGCCATTTTAGGTTTTTAATTATTTATATATAGCACACAGACAACCTACATGTTGCTGCTGCAGCCTGTATTATCTGAGTGCACTTTCTAAAGTGTTATGATTTTCTTTTTTCTAAAACTTCTGCTTTTTAATGTTTATAAGGAAATAACTGCATCAAGGGCTTCTTTTAAATAGTTAGTATTATGTCTTTCTAGTGTGACTGGTTCTATAAACAATTGAAATACAGCATATTAGAAAGGGAACATTCGGTTTGTTTGTTTTTAATGCAGAGGAATATGGTATGGCCTGAGGACTGAACTTGGAGCTATTCTAATAAGGTGAGTTAAGGAAATATCAATAAATGGCTACAGTAAATTTAAAGGTCTGCTAATCTAATTATATGTTTCTTTGTACAGTTTGAATTCATTAGATAAGATAAAATCCAGCTGGGAAGAGAATTGAAAATATATTCCCCTTTTAGTTCTTTTGAAACCTGAACAGTTTTATTTGTTGGATCATCTTCTAATATAGATTCCATTGAATGTGCATTTACAAAAAGAAGTCATCATATGGTTTTATACTCTTTAGAAAAAGTGTAAGTGCTATCTTCTCATTCTTTTAAAATGTGGAGGGACTGAATGGTACCACACAGGCTCTCTGGGAAGACGAACAAAACCACAGAACCACAAAAATGCTTTAGTGGATTTAGTAGTAGAGATTAAAGCACAAGAAACGTTCTGCTTGAAGAATTAAATCAAGGGCAAATAAGGCAGGCTAAAGGTGCATCTTCTTTTCATAAATCCATATTGAAAGGAGAAAGAATTACAAGAAGCTGGAAATGAAAAGTGGAACTTTAAAACCAGGTATTTCAGCAGAGCAAACTGCTTCCTCCTTGTTCAAATTTGTGGCATTCTTAGATGTAGGTGTTGATGAACATTGTCTATTCAGACCAAAAGACTTTGAGAATTTAAACTAGATTAAACTGATTAGCATACAGTGTAAGATCATGTTATTTTAGAATAAGAAAAATAAAATTTGTGGTAACCTAGAAGTTTACTTGGTGAATATGGTTTGTTTCATCTACCAAGGTCAACCTGTGTGACCATATGTGCTGCACACAATTTGAAAAATATCTACTTGAATTAAACATCACAAGTGGAATAAGTGAAATCAGGCGAAGTTTGGTTACACAAACTTTATACAGGAAATGAAAATGAGTAATTTTCTTGTATATGTAGTTGTTATTTGAGATAGTATTCAGAGCTATGAAAGCTCTTCATCTTTTATTCACCTTTTTATTCTACTATTAAAAAAAGGTCTTAAAAATGAGTGGGATCTCTGCTTCTGTCAAGTTCTAATAGCAACGCATATGAATACAGATGACTGTATAAATATTTGACAGGGAACTCTTGAAAGAGTTGACTATCTTTGCAGTGAAAGTAACCAGCATTTCTAGGCCCTGATGACACCTATGTCTGTGTTAACTCTACCCTACATGAAACCAGCACAATTTTGCCTGCAAATTTTTTTTTTATATATGTCTGTAGTTTATACCATATTCTTTTGTACATTTAGCATATCCGTCAGAATTATATATGCAGTGTTTAAATATACATAATTTTATGCACTATGTATTGCATGTAATATGAATACTTTAGATACTACATAGACATAATATGTCTACAATATATATTACAATACATGTAATATGCATGTTTCTATGTAGTATACACACATATAAATATCTGGATATAAACATGTATTTTAGAATATATTGATATTCCTTAGATTTGGGTGCCTCAAATAAGGTTGTCTCATCCAATTATAATAACTTGTGAGCATTAGTGCCAACCTTGGCACTCACAAATTTGATTTGGAGTCAAGAGTGTTTTAGAAATATAACTGTAAATAAATGACCAGCTGGACAACAAGATCAGTAATTTTTAAAACCTGATTTAATTTTGGTCTCGCCTGCAGTTGCGCTTATGGTTTCTGAAGACTGTGTCCAAACCTTTTGACTAGCTCTATGGGAATAATTTTCAAGTATCTGACATAACATGCCAATATGAGAATGCCTTCTCCTTTCTTTACCTAATGATCACTTGTTTAAATGTAAAGTAACTGATTGCTGTTTCTGTTGCAATGCAAGTCTTGAATTTCTGGGCAAAACCTTGCTTTACTGAATGCAGTGCAAGGTGCTTTCATTAGAAATGCTATTTTATTACTTTTTTGTTTGTTTGTTTTTTTTTTTTAGTTATCAGAGATGTAAATTTAATACCAAAGGATTAAATCAGAAATAATGTGAAGAAGGGCAGGATTTTGTATGCGTTGTTACACATTATGTGCCTAATACTGTGCTATAAAGCTTTCTGTCGCAGTGACCTTCACACTCTGTCATACGAAAGGAATTATTCCACATAAGACAATGGCATTTCTTTCTGAGTTTCCCCCAGACTGTCACATCCAGAACACTGTTCCAAACTTCATGATTCTGAGTCGTATTATTGTTGACTATTTGCGTAAATCTTTGAAGTTACCACGTCAGTATCTAAAGCTCCCTTTCAGTCCTGTTGACAGTACTGGTATTCTTGGGATCACTTAGGGTCTGTAACAGTAGTTGCTTATAAAACATTTTTCCTCAAACATCTTATGTAAGATGGTGCCCCTTGCATTAAATGTTCCTGGGGACAGCTTCACCAAAAATGGTTCTGTTACCTTTTTTTTCCTGCAAACTGCATAATTTAAGGAAATTATTTCAATTTTCCAGGCACTGTGAAGTTGCAAGAGATCTGCATTTTGGGCCTAGGATTTGAAAAAAATCAGAATTCATCTTATGGGCTTACCATTTAAAATATGAGTTCTAAGACTAAAAGAAATGTCGTATTGTATGTGTCGAGTAGAGTTTGAGAAGAAAAATTGTGAAACTCCAACCCATGTTAAATACATTCTCTACCTGCATATTATGCTGGGAAAAGCCTTCTATCACCATCATTTGTTTTCTGCAGTTCACAGCTTGTTTGCTTAATTTGGCATGTGGAAATTTTGTATTCTTACAACTGTGCAGATAAAATCATCACTTAGCCTTTTATAGCGTCCTTTGAAATACAGATCCTTCACACTAGTTTTAGCCTAATCTCTTATACCTATATCCTTAAAGATATTTTGGCAGCAAACAGTGAAACAAAATAATGCTTAAATTCTTTTCTTTTGGAAGGTAGTAAAAGACCTGTGCCTTCTCTGCCTTTGGACCCATACACAAAATGGACATCATTGTGTTACATCATCTCACAAAAGCAGTCAGTTGGGAGAGAATTTTTTTTTATTTTTGGGTGTGATTTAGCAAGGTAAAGAGTAAAAAGATCTAAGGCTTGCAAACTGAAGAAAGAGAAAAATCAGTAAAGTCACAACTAACTGAGCACTAACCTTTTGATGTACAGGACTGCTGTGGTCATGGAATTAAGTTCGCATCCTAATACTTATGCAGAAAGGAATGAGATCAAGACAATGCTCTTTCTAAATAGTTAATTTAAAAACTTTGGGTTCTCTGAAGAATGATTGAATAGAAGAATATAGATATATATACATAATATAACTGTACAGATATGGATAAATACGTGCACTTGGACCCAGCTTCTTTTGTATTTCTCCGTGTCACTGCTTGTTTGACATAATTATATGTGGAACAAGAGGAATATTATCTAGATAGCTAAAATTACTACAGTGGAAAATTTACCTGCAGTTGACAAATGTAGCTTCAAAAATAGTGTATTTGAGTTCTTGAGAAATGAAAAGGATAATTTTTGTGTGAAATCATAGAATCGATTATATTTTTTTTAAAAAATATTAAGTTACTGTAATATTTTTGAATATGCAGAAATATTTATTCTTTGTTAAGTAATAGAAAAGATGAACATTTGGACCAGGGCAAAGTTATGAGTGCTTTCAAAGTTCTTTAGTAAATCTACTCTGCTTTTCAAACAGCTAAGGATTAAATGTATTAAGTGAAAACACTCTTGGCAATAAAATGAATTATATTTTGGTTTCAATAGCAATTCATATTCTTTTGACACAATATGAATTATGGAACCTCCTAATTTCTTTTAATTATATTCTTTAATTACGTCTTTCTTAATTGTATGCATAATGATTATCATGATCAAAATAGATATTGACTTAACTAGGTAAGAAATATTTATAGATATTAATTGTATTGGCTTGGTTTTGTGTTCCATTTTTGGTAATGTGTTGTCAAAACCCCTAAAAATGAATATATCAAAGGACCAGATGTGATAGGGCCCTGAGCAACCTGTTCTAGTGAAAAGTGTCCCTGCCCAAGGCTGGGATGTTGAAAACAGATGATCTTTAAGGTCACTCCAATCCAAACAATTCTATTCTATTACTCTATGATTCTATTTATATGAGTTTCTCCCCATTTAGTTATAAGAAGTATTTGTCCACAACTTCATATAAGATCATGGAATACTAATGCACATTCGACTTTCTTTTGAAAAAGGAAAAATAATCTAAGTCTTTTACCTGTGGATATGGATGTCCTTTAAAACACAACTCAGTTATAAAATTGAAACACCTCACCTTAAAATGCAGTTCACTATAAAGAACTGTATCTTCTGCAAAATCTATTATAAAACAAAGTCCTTGAGGATATTTATTGGATTTAAAAAACTTAGTGCAAGTAAGGACTTCAATCTCTTATCCATCTGTTCTCAAGACCTAAGACTTAGGCTAACTCCCCTCTAATCCCATTTTCATGGAGCTTCATATTCTAAATTATTTTCTTCTTTGATATCAAAAAGGTAAATGTTGACTTATTAAAGTTTACGGCTATTCATGTCTGAATTCTGAGTTTGAGTTCCAGAAATAGAAACTATTAAAATTATACTAAAAAAACATAATAGGTGATATATTATCATCATGGATTCCTAATTGCATAACCCTGACTCTAGGCTTGCCTATTCTTCAGGCAGCTGTGGTACCAAAAGTGTCTTTGACCAGGCAGAAGGTGACAGCAGGATGGAGACCATGAAATGTCTGTTATTTTTCTTGACCGTGGGGTCCAAGAATTTCCAGAGCTTGGAGAGGGTTCTGCTTTTTTTTGCTGAATTTGCTTTAAGAAAATGGGAATTTATTTGGCCAGTGTAATTTTTATCAGCATATACGCTATAATCACTAATATTTTAAGAAAATAAATTACATTGTTTAGATTGGAAAAAAATATGTAAAAGCAAATCTTCTCCACCTGCCCACTCTGTCTCAGAGAGAAGCCTTTCTTCTCAGTTTGCTCGCACTCTTAAGTTTATCCAAATTGGTAACCTCCTGGCTATATGACCTTATTTTCGGCAATACTACTTTTAGGAGAACAGTCAGTGCTGGTGCTGTGAGCAACAGCTTGAAGGTAGCCCTAACATTGATTGAGACTATGAACAGTGGTACATTTGCAGCTGAGGCCTCTCCGAATGACCACATGGGTTTAATGGAGCTCGGCAAGGAACAAGCTTGTCCTGTTTGGCACAGCTGTATCAAGTCACTGTAGATGTAACCAGAGATGGCTTAAAGCAGTCCTGCCAATACCATCAGCTACCTCTAATGAGCCAAGCCAATCCTAATCTCATAAAACTTAAACTTTGTTTGTCCTTTTGCAATGAGTAATTTTATCTCTTTCCTTAAGAAAACTTAATTCTCCAGGGCTTGCAACAAAGACGAAATAGTTCTGCTATAGTAATCTTTTGTTTAAATCTTTTAATACTGCTTCTAGAGGCAATTCAGACAGTCCAATGTTACTGCTGTGAATCCCTGGTTTCTTTTTGAATTTCCCACACAAACGCCTCAGAAAAATTAGCATACTAGTAAATTACATACCTAGCAAAACAGGATTTATGTTAACTTCACTTTCATCATTCTTCTCTATAGATTTATGACAGTCAGGAAAATTTCCTGTCTTTTCTACACTCTGACAGATACAGAAAGATAATCATATAAACATTTATATAACTAAAATATGTGACTTCTTAAGCCAGAGGATTCTGAATTTTACCTTTATAGTACATTTCCTTGAACATATTAAAATGTGTTAAAAATAATAATCTTATTTGCTCATATGTAAATGTCTAAAATTTGATCAAATCCTAGTTAACATAAGATTGAAAAGATGTGGAGTTATTTCTGTATAAAATATTCTCTTCTGGCTTTTTGAAGTCTGACTGTTAATACATGTCAGGGTAGCTTTGGCAGAAATAGATAAAACTTGTCCTGCTATAAAATAATTAAAAAACAGAACAAAAACCAAAATTACACTGGAGATAAGGAAACACAAATGAATATTTTGCTTCTAGAGACTAATAAAAAGTGCCTTGACATTTGCAAAAAGCAAAAAAAGCAGAAATAGCTTAGCCTACCACTTTCCCTTTTTTTAAACAGCAGGTGCTGCAGAGAGAAGAGCTCTTACCGGCAAAAGCCAGGTTTTATTAGAACAGAAACAGACAATGAGTAATACTTTGAAGAAGGTCACTTTTAAAGTACCTATGAAAAGAAAACTCAAGGTGAAACAGAACAGGAATAAAGGATTTTGTAAATAAATTTTTCCAACCATGTTCTTTAGTGTATGATTACTGTGCGGGTGGTGAGGCACCGGAACAGGTCGTCCAGAGAAGCTGTGGATGTCCCATCCCTGGCAGGGTGCAAGGCCAGGTTGGACAGGGCTTTGAACAGCCTGATAGAGTGGAAGGTGTCCCTGTCCATGGCAGGGGAGTTGGAACTGGATGGTCTTTAAGGTCCCTTCCAACACAAACCACTCTGTTTCTTCTCACGAGTTTATTCCCAGTTTTACTGGCTTGTGAATGGCAACAAATTTCAGTTTCTTCCATACCAAAGAACTTTTTCTCTCCATCTGTTTCTTTGCTGTTCACAGGAAGACTTCTTCCCGAGGGAGCAAGTGACCACAGGAGAAGGAAGGTAGGTGTCTTCTCTGCTGCTTTAAAGAAGATTGCTCCTCAACGTGGTGTGGAAAACTGGTTGACATGTATTCAGTCTAACATGAATCTAAACAAAATAGCAAAATTTTTACTGTTTACCTCAATGTTAAACTGAAAACCTGGATAATTTCTTTTAAATAATCATATTTTCCCTGGAAAAAAATTCTCATGATTTCTGCTTCTCAAATTTACATCTATTTGCAAAGAATTTAACAAATAACTGCAAAGATAAAGATCAAATCACTAGAAATGTAGTACTTATGACTAACTTCAAAGTTCTAGAGAAATTCAAATTTAAATTTTCACTTTCCAGCCATTTGCTGTATTATCTTCAGTACAAGCAAGTCTTGCAGAGGAACATCTGTGTTAGTGTAATTTATATCAAATGCTATTAAGTGATTGTTGGTTTGGAAGATTTTTTTTTTTGGTTGGGTTTTACTGCTTTTTTTTTGGGTTTTTGTTTCCTTTTTTTTTTAAAAGGCTGATCATTAACACATTAAGCAAATTATTTTTTTTATTATAATATGAGGTTGCTGGCATGATTAACTTATGTCTGCCTCTGCTTCTATTTCTGCCAGAATTTGACTATTCTCAATAACTCTTTGAAGTGTTGCCAAAGTACATTATGATATCAGTTTCAATGACTTAATTTATCTAATTCTGTAAAATAGTTTGACAGTCTTTCTGTTTTTCTTCTATTAATTTTTCTTCCATAAAAACTTGCAGGAGAAAACAAGGACACCTGGAAACATCCTTGAAGAGAGGATTTTTTTCCACAAAGCGTGAAATTTAGATTTAATTTTGAAAATGGATATAGCTAACTAAATGGAAAAACCTTAGCTGTCATTGATCCTACCATAAACCTAAAAATGTAGGAATTTTTTCTCAAGATCATTGAAAATCCAACCACCTTAACCACTTTACAGTTCCATTTTATCTAGTAATTTCCCCCTTTGGGTGACACACAGAAAAGACACTTATAAATCATAGCTATATATTTTAGAGTCTCAAAATTATACTCAGGTTAAAGTTCTCTTTATTGCTTATCTATCCAAGCATGATGAATCTCCAAGACATGAGTTTAAACACGGCTTTGGTTTTAGATATTTTGAAAATAAATGGCATTGAAAATAAATAGGTGTTTGGAAGCTACTGGCAAAGTAGTCATGCCCTGTTGTAAAAAAAAATAAGACACATAGATCATACTATACTGGAGTGTTTGGAAAGGAAGCTTGCTTCCTATTTTAGTAAAAATGTGGTAAAGGACACTTTTCAATCTGTAAGCTTTTTGTGAGAAAACCCCAGCAACATCTCATTTACAATCCCTTTCCATTACAAGTTCTTGGAATTCCTTTCTACCAGCACCCTGCAGCAGGCCAATTAAAAGAACGCTTTAAAACATACTACATATTAATAGGAAATAAAATATTTATTTTTATTTTAATAAA
>VZTE01000407.1:16533-32172 GCA_013397775.1 Eulacestoma nigropectus | reverse complement strand
TAAAAAATTACTATTGTTTCAAAACTGGAAGGGCTTTTGATGAATTTCACACAAAATTTATAACTTTGACCTCTTTGTGTATTGCATATTTTCATATCACATACTCTGAAACACTGAAAACCTCAACTCATTTATCTATATGCTTACTTATTAGATAAAATAGGATATGTGGTGTTTTTAAATCGGTTATATATTCTACAGAAGATTATCTCTGAAATAAATAGTGCTTCTAAAGTAAACTTTTAAACACTCTGAACTGGCTAGATTTCCTTTGTTGAGGTTACTTAAAACTAACGTAGTTCTGCAAGTCTTTCCTTAAAATGGTTATACCTCACAGAGAGAAACACTTCTCTTGATTATTACAAAACGCACCATTGAAATCCTACTGATTCCCTTTTTTGTGTGTTAAAACGTGTTGGAGTAAAGAACTTAAGAACTGTACTTTCAACAAAGGTTCCCTTTCAACTTGGATTTTCATTTCTGGTTGTTCATGTTGATCAGTTATTATGAGAATGAATAGGTGATCTTAAAAGCCTGTGCTAAAACTCTTCCCCTCCTTAGTCTACCCATAGAGGAAAATGCAGGAATAAGAGAAGGGAATTATGATGACCATCAAGTTAGCAGCTTCTAGTCTGGTAATTCCTGATTGTAATCAAGCTCCTTATTCTGACAGGAAAAAAAAAAAAAGAAAAAGGCAAAACTGTGTACCTTCAAAGAAACTATGATTTTATGGGGTTTTTTACACACAACCTATTCATATAAAGGAAAACTTTCTGATTTTCTGTTAGTAATGTTATATACTTTAGCCCTTTACTAAACTGTAAGTCACTGTCCAAATCTAACAGATTATTTAGGGATTCCATAGAGATCATATAGGCAAAACAGTTTTGTTGCATCAGAAAGGCTCTTCTCAAGAAATAGGGTTAAATGGGAAGTAGGAAGAGATTAATGAGGGCATGAGTTCATATTCTTTGACAAAGGTTGCTCACCATGTAATCATTTGACAAGCACAATTTCACTGTCCAGACAGTAGCTTTTCTAGCTCATTCAGCTTATCTTTCCCCTGTACAGGCAAAGCATTTGTATATAGCATCCCTCACTTTCTTCAGCCATTGAACTGATAACATTTAATATTGAAGTTGTCAGCTTTCAGGGTCAGCCAGCTCCATGGTTTTTGTAAAACATTGCTCAACAAGAGATAATAGCAACTCATACTGTATTTGTAGACTTTAAAAATGTTTTTAAATATGATACCTGACCATCATTAATCTGGGATATTCTGCAGCCTTGTGTCTAAATTGCAGGGTCTGTCAGTCATATATAGAAATAAAAATTAACTCTTCCTCACTGATGTAAGTAAAGTGCAGATAAAAAAGGAAGAAAAATGCCATACTAGCATGAAAATAAAGAACTTACAGTTTCAAAAATCTTTTTCCTTTGAGCAAGTCCTTGCAACTCAACACAAACTAGAAGCTTAGACTATGAGGCAAAGGAGTCAATACAGCCATTTGCTTAGTCACAGAGATCAAAGTCATGAAAGTAAACATACAGTTATCCTAATCAATCACTGTAAATAGCAAACAAATTTGAGTAACAAATTGTGTCTATTCATTAAGTACATTATATTCTTCAAGTTCTGTTTCTTTGGTGACAAAGATTTGTTAGACTCTTGGAAGAAATGGCAGGTTAAAACCCTGACATTCATGTACAAAATGTAAGTCAACGCAATGTCAGTGTAAAAGAGCATGTGGTAGAACTTCTAGAAGTTCAAATTCAAAACGGAAAATATATGCATTCATAATTAAATTAAATTCTTTTCACCCTGTCTTTCCTAATGCCAGCAGTGATTAAGTTGTTTGCCTATACCTCAGATACCAGATAATGTTTGATTACCTTTGAATTAAATGAAGTGTGCTTTTAATGACATTTACACTGTTAGGAGCATTTAGGTTCAACCCATTTGTTCATAGGAGACATCAGTGCATCCCACACTTTTGAGAAGGTATTACTGTTGATTATATAAGATATTGTAATATATTTTAAATACTACATCTGGTATTATTGCATCTGTTGCTTCATTTTTGCATACTGGATCTGTATTTAGTAACACTAAACCCATGGTATGTCTTTTCCCCAGTGTGAATCCCACACATTCAGTTTTTGTTTTGTCACTTACTGTTTTCCCAAAATAAAGGTGGTGATTGATGCAATATACCTTTCCTCCACGACTCAGGGTTTTGACACTTGCTTTCTCCTTCAAAAGAGGACTGTATCCTCCAGTCTAGTTAGAAGAGCAAACAGTGCAAGATACTTGTCTCTGTTTTTTGGGGAAAGGGGTGGCCATATTCCCTATAATGAAAGAAAGCAACAGACAACCCCACATGAACTGCCTTGACATGAACGTTTTTCAGAATTTCTTGTTTTGCAGTAACTCTTTATTGCTGGATTTCATCTTAGGTTCCCATTCATCTTCTAATATTGCTATAAATGCAGCTACTGTAACTGCTGCTTGACCACCTTAGGTAAGATTCTACATGTATACACATGAACAGTTATTTGTGTCTTTGAGGTTTTTGTTTTATAGTCTTTATTCTTTTGGCCATTCATCAATTAAAATGTACTTATTAATACAATATAGTAATAAGTAATAGCCTTTTATGATTTTTTTCTACACACAATCCATTTATAGAAAAGAAAACTTTCTAATTTTTTTGTTAGTAACGTTACATACCTTAGTCCTTCTAACATGTAGAGCTGCCACATACTATACTCCTTTTTGTTCTGAATTATCAAAGTTCCTTGGGTGTAGATTAGCAAGTATTTTGGTACACTGTGTTTTCTTTTACTTTGTGTGTGTATTTTGTACAATAAGTGAAACAGTGCCTAATTTTTACTTGAACTTGGTATTAATGAAGGAATGCACATTCAGTTTGACCAAAACCATTAGAAAAACACACAATGAAAAAACTGGTTGAAAATATCAAAACTAAAAATATTTGAAAGTTTTTACTTCTCAGGCAAAAAACAATTGTTTTGGAACTAGGTTTTATTCTGTTAACAATCAAAATCTGTTAATGTCTCAGTCTTACTTGTAAGATGTTAAGCTGTCTTGCTTTTTTCTTTTTGTGGATTCTTCTTTTCCCCCTGTAAATGTCTTTGTGCTTACCAAACTTATGATTCAGACAATATACTACAGAGCTAGCAAAGTTTATCCTCTACCTGTTTTTAAAGTCTCTCTACTACGAATATGTAGACATAAGATCAAGGATATCTATTCTATCTTTGATGTATGAGCATAAATCCTGTAAAGTTTATAGGAATTATGTGCATACTAAGTGAAAAATACCCCTGTGGGGTAATAAAAGGGAATCTGGTAAGCTCAGTGGAGAGAGCAATGTCAGTGCCATATATTTAGAGTTCTGAATTGTCTGGAAAAAAATACATCTCACTTCTCATAGAATATTCTGAATTTCCACATTATCAAACCCCATGTTTTTCTTCTTTAGGAAGGATTTCCTCATGGCTTTTCTCTGCAACTTCTCCAAGAGTTGTAATCTTTATTTTGACTTTACGTCCAGATTTCTACATCACATAAAATGAGATCATGAATCGTTCAGTGCTGTCAATTTAGTGTTTATTCTGCTTCTGTGGGAAACTGTCACTTTCCCATCTATAGTAAGTCACTTACCAGTAGAGCAGCAGTAATAAAAATAAGAGGGGTTTATTCTGTCTTTTTGTTCTGTTCTTATCATATGCTATCTTTTTCCCTCATGTTGCTTTCTGAAGGAAAACTATTTCACAGAAATGTTCAGCTTCACCATTTGTCAGAGCTTAAGATTTCATTAAAGAAAACTCAAACTAAAACTTGGAGATGACTCCTAGTAAATAGAAATGCAGGTATCTTCTGGGTCATAAGTTGGCTTTCCGTAGAAATAAGTAATTGATTTCTTTTAGTTCAGAGCTTCGTCCTTTTTCTTTTTCAATTTTATACTGAAAAATAGCTTATAGTATTATATGTGACACTGCTTTTCAAGAAAATTACTTTATTTTGGCATTCTAGCCTCATTCTACATTATTACTGTGTCTTTTTGGCATTTCTTTTGCATAATTCAACAGTGCAGTCTGCAGTGGGTAAACTATATTTCAAGAAAAGAGCATCCAAATCCCTCTGCTCAGGGATGTTTTACAAGAATTAGACTGCAGGCTGTGTTCTATAAGTTAATATCAGGGAACGCAGAGCAATAAGTAATGGTGATGATAAAGTACATCTAAATTAGACTTCCCTGCTCTGAGTCAGAGCCTCATGTCGGTGTTGTCCACACTGGCCAGCTGAACAGTTTATGTGACAGAACTTCGACACGTGTGGCTTTCCCAAGGTTCTCAGGCTGAAATTTCCACATAGCCATCATCTATTTGGTCCAACAAAGTCACAGGAGATGTTTTGTAGGTAGGATAACTATCCTGCTGATGCTACCCATTTGAGAGATGCACTGAGGGTTATTTGTAATATTTCAATATGTGCCAAGACCTTTTTCCCTTTACACAAATTGGGTAACTTTTTGTGGTACACCTACTACCGAAGAGGTAACAAGAAAGGACACCTAACAGCAACTGGACCTTATGCTAGTGACCTTCTTCGGAAGGGGATAAGTATGTACCAAACTGGAAGAGAACCAGAGAGAACACAGAAATTCAATAATGTTCTCCTGTCTGTCCTAAGCTAACCTTTCCATAGTATTTTCTTAGGCTGATAAGAACAAACCACACAGATTTGAAAGATGATTCCTCAAGGATGCAATCAAGGTAAGACTCAACCCTTCTGTGTTAGGCAGCTGAGGATACAGCAGAATTCCACCAAGATCCATCAAGGGCAGACTGCTCCGGAGATCAAGGTCAGCCAACAGCTGAGGATGACAATGAGGCAGCCAAGGATGGGGACATGACTGCCAAACTCTGTCCCCACAGTCCCCTCACCTGCTCATGGTGAGCAGAGCAGGTCTGGTGTCAGCAGGAGTTGAGAGCACCACATGGGTCTGCAGCAGAGAGGTACCAGCACTGCTGTGGCACAGCTTGGCCAGGACAAGGGACAAGTAGCCCAGCTAAACAGAACTGCAGGGCAGGGCAGACCTCACTTCTCATGGCTCATACTGCACTGGTCTTTCTGCCCAGCTGTCTGACCTGAGGTCACACAGCCGCACCAAAATCTAGGCTCAAGCCCAAGCAGCCAAATCCCTGGGACTTTGAAGAAAGAAGAAATTACACTCATGGCTTATAGACATTTGGATTTCAAAACTTACAACAAGACTGAATTTCAGTCATGGTGGAAGATACTAAAAACAAAACTAAAACAAATGTGCCATGTCCTTCAGTGTTGCGGTGCGGCAGCCCATCCCTGGGCTGTCTAACACCAGCCAGAAGCTAGCAGGCAGGAGGCTCCAGCAGTGGGACCTGGTTAATGAGCAAACTCCCCAGGGTTAGGGTGACAACATAGAACCCTCCCAGCAGCTCTCGCACCTCTATGTAGATGTCTCCCTGGGCATTGGATCCTGGTTTCCCCTCCCTTCTTCCCTATACTTGGTTATCTTCCAGAACTTTCTACCTTCCTCAGTAGCCCATTGACTCTTTGCTCCCTCTGCCCGCCTTCCTTGTTCCCCATTGGGCCTCGGTGCATTTCCCCGCCTCTGTAACACCCCTTTGGCCCTCAGTTCTTGGTTCCCTAGGGGTTCTACGCCCCTTTTTGTCCCTGGTTCTTCACCCCTTGTCAGCCTTTGTTCGGGGCTCTCTCGGCACCCCGTTCTCCGACCCTCATCACCCTGTAATAAACCCTGTTCCCGTGGAGCTGTGTCGGAGCCCGGCCGCTCCTTTGCTTCTTCCTGCGCCGTTGCCACCTGGAAGCTGCCGAGCCCTGTGTGAGCCTCGGCTGCTTCCCCGCTGCAAACCTATCCAGTAACTCAGGACAGCCCTCCGGATAACTGGCACTGCCCCCGGAATCTGGATCGGGGCGAGTGGTGTCACTTCAGTTTTTATATAAGTGTTTAACCCCAACCAACCTGAAGGTGCTGGCAATTTTAGATAGTTTGTAGTGCTTGTTACCAAGAGATGGCAGTTGATGGCATGAGGGGGAAGATGTGCAGCTCTATTTTGTAAATAATAAAGGGAGAACATTTCTGTGAAGTCATCTCTGCAAGTCAAGCCTGAAAATTCTTACACAAATTTACAAGTTACTAATTACAGAGCTTATTTATCTGCTCTGAGGATATTTACCTTGTCAATTTGTACTATTAGGAGACAAAGATACATTGGTTTTGCATATTTTTCATGCTTCAAATTAATAGGTACAAGGCAATCAGGATACTTGTTAAAGCTGCTGAAAACTTTGTCATCAAACTCAGGTTCAAACTGGGATATTTGGCACAGTTCATAAGAAATACAAATTTAGACAGGATTCACTGGCTCAAGGAAATAGGATGATCTCTTCAGGGCTGCATACCATTTTAATGTGTGACACTTTTTTTCAGCTCAGAGAAAGATGAGAACTTGTATGTATTCTCTTTGCAAATCAAAAGACATACTTAAAAAAAAGGGGGGAAGGGGGAATTTTGCCAGAGCTATTCCAAAGGACTGTTGAAATTCAAGTAATCTACATACCTGTATAAAAGGAACAGCTGATATAATTGAACGTGATTTTCAACTCATCTGCTTCAACAGATGAAACTGATTCCAACCAGCTTCAGCCACGGACTTAGCTATGCACCACATGCAAATTACCCAACAGAGGTTTCAAGAACATTCATACAATATGAACCTGGTTTTCACAGTCCAGTGCATCTACTGCTGAATAACAGATGTTAAAAGGAAATTTAGGCACTGAGGGCCAGGACGGGATTATCAGCTCCCAAAACTGGCCTGTGCAACCATGTTCCTGCCAAGTCAGTGAATGTATGATATGCATTTGGCTTGTGTTCAAGTCTCACTGTGTCAAAGCCAACAATCTGTGTCAATCAAAAGACTGATGGATTGCAAAATGGTGTGCAATTTTAATCTGATGAGAAGATGGAGTTGAATTTTGATGTCTGAAGTATACACTTACTGTTTTAAGGCAATCTAACACTGAACATGAGAGGATTAGAAAAAAAAATAGGGATGCGTTCAGGTATACTAAGGTAATCGGTGAGTCTGTACTTCTATAAATTTCTTTATAAGCAATAATGAAATGTGGTAAATGCGAAAGTATATTCGTACTCAGACTAGAAGGGAAGACTGTTGCAAAAAATACAGCCACCACTATTATGCGTCATCATTAACATTTTAATAGTAGGCACAGAGTCTTGTTTAGATACTGCTACATTTGAAAATTATTGCTAAAATTTGTCACTTCAGGTGGTAAATTCTGTTACCTGTATTCAGAGACCACTTTTAGTGTACCTTTGTTGTATAACAACAGTAGAAAGAAATTTGCCTCTGCTGACACACTTTCCTCCTACCACTTTTGTTCTTGCTGTCCTTCAGATTCCTCGTCTAGGATTTATTGACCAGAGATCTTGGTTGCGATTATGCTTTCCAGGCTGTCTTAGCTACTTTTATTAGTGATCTGGGCTTGTAAGGTATAACAATGGAAACAATAACCCAAAATCTGTATGTATTGTCACTTTATACTGAGGAAAGTTGATTTTTTTTTTGAGATTTTTAGACAAAGGCAGTTTTAAGTATAATATTTCCATTTCTGGTTAGGCTTAAAGGCTTAACTATGAATCTTTGGATCCTTTCACTCAATTTTTATAGCATAAGAAGTGCTAACAGGTGACCATGTATTGCTGCTAGTGGCTGTTTTAGGGAGGAGGTGTGGACGGAGGCAGATGGTTATGTTCCTGAAGGTGTAGAGAACAGAAGAAATCCATTAGGTAATTTTCTATCTCAGTTCTTTTGCAATTATTGTAACGAGAAAAAAAGTCCAGATTGCTTTACAGTATATTGCAAATATTTCCTCATAAAGAAAGTTCAATGTTAACTATACAAGTCGTAATCCCACTCAAAATATTTGATAAGGCATTTAACAACAGTTTTGGAAAGACAGTAAGTATCTCTGGCTTGGCTTCTCCTTTCTGTCCGTTCAGCAACAAATCAGCCAAATAATCATAACTCTGTTAATTCACACATCCATACACTCAGAATAAGAGTATATAGGCTAAAAATTTTTTAGGATGCCTCCAGCATAACTTAACTATACTGCTCTAAGCACTACTGTATTTGCATTTTTCAAATGCGTACTTTAGTGCATGCAACAAATAATTAGTCATTGATTATGCTGTGATCTGTTGCAGTGATTTTTAAAGAGCCTCAGCTAAAATGTATTGATGTCCTAAAGAGGCTCTGCATTATTTTTGATTAAATGATTGCTCTTAATATATTTTAGGGCAAAATCTAAAAGATAGTTTGAGTTATCTTCAGCCCTTGTTTAGGTTAAGCAAATTTAAGTATTTGCTTTGTTTTGAGCTGGAACCCATTTAGAGTTAGAACTCAGCTGTGAGAGTGTGAATTACAGCTGACTGGTATTATGGCCTCAGAAAGGACAATAGTTGAGATATTTTAAACCCAATCTCCTGTATGCTAAGGCTAAAATCCAGTCAATTAGTATATATTTTGCTGGCTAATTATGGAGCTTGAGTGGAATATTTAAAATACAGGATATTGCAGTAATCACGCATGGGTGAACTCTGCCCTCCTTCAGGTGCAAAGTCAAAGACAAAATCCCCGTTTATTGCGCAGTGCCAATTCCCTAAATACCCCCACAGAACAGGATATAACATCATGTAAACAGGAAAGATGTTCACCACAGTGTCTCCCTATCGCCTGGAGCAGTACACAGACATTGCCTATTATGGTAACAGGTAAACAATACCCTATAAGGTCACAAACTACAATCTTCACTTCTCACGGGTCCAGCTTTGTCCACAAGCCACAAACCTCTCTCCGCCCATCCCCGGTGACCTGGATACAGCCCCAGGGTCACCTCCAGGCCCAGGAAAGAGGCTGTCTGTCCGGCCTTCCGGGCTTACCTCTCTGTCACCACACAGTGTAACCCAACAGAATATAGAAAAAATTTCCTAATGAAATTGGTGAAAATACTCATAAAATCTCATTCAAGAAACCAAACCAAAACAAATAGGATCTTATCATGTTTTAAATGGTACTACTCAGCCTCTTATAAACACAGGAAAAAACTCCAAGCAAACCAACTGATTTAAAATCTCCTTTCCTTTATAACACCATTCTCCTTGACTTTTTACCATCATTTTCTATGTGTGTATATTTATGAAAAGATAAACCAAAATTTTTACATTCTGTGTAGGTACTTTGTTACTAGCCTTCATATGCCAACTGTGCAACAGTTTTTATAATTTCAAACACTGTGTGAGTAAGTTTTGTAAAATCATTTCTCTAAATGCTTATATAAAGGATTCAGATAGAAGCCTGAGTGGTCTGTTTAAAGAAAGACTCTTTAATGTAACTTCTCCATGTAACGATTAAAAGATGGCCATCTGGGAGAGGAATCATATCCTACAGTCCTAAGAGGATGCTACTCTTGTTAGCCAAGGCAAAGCATGTTCTGTTCAGGCCTTGAGTGTGTTTTGTTAAATAGATATAATGCTGTTGGATGAAAATGCCTCAGAACAGCTCCTCAGTCAGCTAAATTCCAAAATGGAAAAAGAAAAGTTATACTACACTCAGAAAGACATGCCTTATTGATTTCATCTGCTTGGGATAAAAAGATTGTTAACAAAGTAGTAAAAAAAATTAACAAAACCTAAAACATACTGCAAACAAATTTTCTCGGTGTAGAAATTATAAACTTCCATATCCTATTTAAAAGTAGAGTGTAATTTTAATTTCTTGGAAGGAAACCATATGATTCATATGCACTTCGATATTAACATTATGTTACTCTAGAAACTAATAATTAGTTGTAAACACATTATGAGCTATGGTGAGCACTTTTACTGAAGAACTATGCCCAGTATGTACTGAGGTACTTTGAAGATAGTCTAAGAAAGAGAACAAAAGGAGCTATTAAATTTTGGTAATGAGTGTGTTCTTTTTTGAAGGTTCCTCATGTGAAATTTTAAAAGAAACAAAATTCTTTTTTGGTTAGTTCAGTGTATGACTCAACATTAGAAGTCTATTTTTTAACATGATTTTATTGAGCCTTTTTCATTAGTTTTTGTTACAGTGAGATTATTCAACTAATCTTCAGGTAATTAACCTCTACTTACCTTTGTAAACTTCTGCATTGTAACTCATGACAAGGAGATGGAGATATTATCTCTCTCTAATCACAGAGTATAAATGGATGAGCTATTGTATGACAAATGTTAAGTGTAAAAGGTATGATGACTTAAATTTAGAGCTATCTTATCAACAACAATAGTTTAAAGACAATTTTTCAAAGAAGTGTGCCCAGAGTTATTAAAAAGAGCTGATTTTTGAAAGAATTATTTCTTATGCACAATCCTGAAACTACAAAGTAGCAAAGGCAGAAGTTTTGTATTAGTTTACATCATATCAACGAGACTATGGAAATCCAAATCAGGTGACAACATTTAGCTAGAAATTAAGGGCCAGATTCACTAATCTAAATATGGTCTCTATGTGCCATTCAGCTGATGATAAGTGGGTGAGATGCAGAAAAAAACTTTAAGCAAAGATCCCTGACATAAGGCAAACTAACTAGTTTGCCAGGACACTTGAAGAGGTGGGGTGGTGTAGGGTGTGTATGTGGGGGTGAGATGCTGCAGTGTTTCTCAACCCTTCTTTGCACTGGAAAATCTGGCAGTCAGCTGATTAAGGGTCCATTAAGGATCCTGCAATGCTCTACGAGCAAAGCTACTAAATAAGAGCTCTAAATGGTGCATAATCACAGTGGAAGAACTTGCTTCTGGACTTCCCACTGAGCCCAAGCACAGGCAAATATCATGTTGCAATTTGGTAGTTACTATTCTTTGTGGTTCACTATACTGGACATTGCATTACTCTCTCAGCACGAATTCCATCTGCCCAGCTGCTAATGTTTATTCTTGACACTTCAGTAGAATATAATGTGCCTGAAAACATCTTAGACACAGTGTATTACTCTTTTCTTGAACAGGTGTATCACTACTTTTTTTTTTTTTTTAAATAAGTATCACTCAAACAACTGCATATGATCTGTTCTCTGCCCTTCCTGAAATGGACCCATGGATTTCTTGGTGGTGTTTCTGAACAGCTAAAAGCTTTTTAGAGCTTCCCAGTATCTGAGGGAATGTATTAACTTAGATTTTTCTGTGATTTTGAATGCTTTTCCCCCCTCCTGTGAAGGAAGAAAGAAGGAGGAATGGCAGAAGGCGGAATCTGGTATTTGAGTGCTATGAGAACTAGGGATGATTCTCTCCTTGCACAGGCTTCCTTACACCACCCTGTTGGGAAAGCAGCAGACACTGCTATCAAAGCTGATGTTGTTACAGCCTCAATAATTTCTCCCTTGTTTTTCGATTGCCTGTGGCTGCAAATCTTGAATATGATTTGATTTCATCTCACAGCTCTGAAACCCTGTGAGAGGGTTACTCTGAGTTTCAAGCATCTTTGCTTGGATTTGAAAGTTATGTAGGTTTGACAAGAAGACATTATGAAGCAATTTTGTTAAAAACCTGTAAAGCCCTGTGGATATTTAGGAAAGATTTACAATATTGATTTAAACTAAAATTAAACAAATTCATATTGATATGATCTAGATATAGATTGAATCACCATGTCCATGGAAGGTTTTGTTTTGGTTTAACAATGCATTACTAAGCTAATATAAAAAGTGAATTTGCTTAGGTTTAATCATAGAAGAAACATGATTTAAAGCCATATAAGCTCTGATATTTAGGTTAGGTGCCTAGATTCTCTATTGTTTTTCAACTCACACTTTCCTCAGTCAATATATCAATATATTCCTTAAATAGTCTACTTTACAAATTAGCATTGAGTAAATACTTATAGTAAGAGCTGTTAGAAATAATTACAGGTGGTAAAGAGGTGATTTACAAGGGAAGCCATGGTGTAAGAATTCTGGGGAACATGATAAGAGTGTTAAGAAAGTTAATGTTTTTCCAGATAAACTATTTTATAAAACTCTGTGGTAGGAAAATTAATTCCTTTCTGCAATTTTTTCATTACAGGGAATTATTTTAATTCTACAGAAAAATCATCAGTGAGCTGAAATTGCTTCCATTAGAGAAAAAAAAATCTTAATGATTTACAGTGTCTAACACTTAGTGAAAAATTAGTAGCACTATTTATCTTACAGCACTTCTGTCATTTACAGTTCTAACAGTTGTCATATTAATTTCTCAGTATTAACTCTAGGTTCTATTTAAAATAAGAAACTTCATTTTACATATTTTTAATTTGAACTATTCTTGTTCTAAATTACTCATCCATGAAGATTGAAACAAATAGGTAAGCAAACACCCCCCAAAACCCACATTTTTATGTTTGTATATTAACATAAAAATAAAATGAAAAAAAATTTGCATGTTAAGAAATCCTTGTGAACATGACTCCCTACGAGTGTTTATAAAAACCACTATAGGTTGGTATCCTTAGCCTGGAGTTCACCAAGAGCTCCTCACGTGGATAAAGGAGCATCAATGTTGCTGGCAGAAGGGATAAAAATGTGTAAGGTAAAACCAGTGAAGAAACAGCCTCAGTTTGTTCCCACTAACTTCATGTAGCTTCCTGACTGAGGCTGTTGAGATCTATAGCACCCAAGAAATTCACACACAGGTGGTAGCTGGTGGTTTTCCAACATGCCTGCGCTGCCTGGGAGAAAACCCAGCAGAGCCTTGAAGTCAAAGCTAAAGCCTCGAGGTGAACTTCCTGCATCTGTAGCTTTCTTGATGCACGCCTGGGTTCCAGGTCTGTAGTGCCTGGGTTCCAGGTCTGTAGTGCCTGGGTTCCAGGGCTGTAGTGCCTGGACTCTTAAACCCCCCACTGTGTAGAAGCAAAGTCCTTGCTCTGGTAAGGCTGCTGAAGCTTTTTAGATGGTGATTACAGATCTAGAAGATGATGGCCTTTTGAGAAGTCCCTATATTAGGATGGCTCCAAGGGTGGGAGCAGGAAGCTTCCTTTTGCTGAGGGAGCCTTCAATCTTGTGTTCTTTAGTGCTGTATGATACAAAACCAGTTCTTTTGGGGTCTCATGTTACAAAACAAGTTCATTATAGTAAGACAGCTGATTTTCCCCTTCCTTAACTCCCAGCCCAACCTGAACAAATAATTTTAATGTAAAAAATAGATGACATTGTTACCAGAAGGTAGAATTATATTTTAGGCCTGAACAGGGATAAAATCTTACAGGCAGGCTATAATCAGAACAGAATAGCTGCATTCCTGTGATGCAATGTTATTTAATCATTGACTTTTGAAGCATATTGGCTATTACATCACCATTTCCTTGGCTGAGTCAATTCTTCCTTAGTTGGGGAACAGAGAAGAGAATAGGTACGTAAATGCAGAATCTTATTTAATCTTCCAAGACATAGTGAGGCTGCGGGGAGCATGGAGTGCTGTGGGGAATCTCACACCCCTTCAGTCAGAACATGAAAGCAAGAAGAACGTTTTTACTGCATGGAGGCTGAGTGAGCAGGAAAAGATGATCTCACTGGGAAAATTACTGTTACTATTTCACTGTGAGGAGGTAGCCACCTCCAGAAATGTATTATTGTCATAGTAGTCCGTATTAAAATAATACCTGATTCAGAGTGAATTGCTGTCATCAAAGATGATTCTGAGAATGTAAAAAGTAGTAAAGTCATAAGTCCCATGTAATAGCAGAATGGTCAGCTACTGTCACTGCAATGGCTGTTACCTAATCAAACACATAATTTGTTTGAGTATATTAGGCCATTCTAAATCCATTAGGTTTATTGTGGTTGCCTGTAATCTAGCTAAGCTATAACTTGACTCTCAATTTAACCTTGCTGTATTGTGTAGTATAAATGTACTGTGCTAAATAAGCATCTATTTGAAACAAAGTCTCAGAATCCAGGATAACTGAAAATGGACACATTTCTGCTGTTGGATGTTATTTAATCTTACTTCTAGAGACAGGAACTGTACAGGGTTCATTCTGGACATGGTGTAAATAGGAAACCAAGATGAAACCTAAGTGTCCAGAAAATCTGAAATCAAGCAATTACTCAGTATACCGAGCAAGGTGATGCTGTTCTCATTAATCCATTCCCTTGAGCTGACAGCTAACCTGTGGCAGCTAAATATCTCTTGTTTAATGATATCTCTTTTTTTCATTCCAAAATTTCATCATATTTGATGTTGATCCAGCTAATTCACCAACATTTTAATCTGGGAAGAGATGAGTTTTCAACCTAAATCTTTCCCATAATCTCAGCTGCATGCAGCATTAAGTAGAAATTTCCTTTCCATACTAGTGGGTGATGATCTGTTCATTTAAACTGCTGTCTTCTAGCTGTAACCATGTGCTAGTAGGGGTAAATTTATTTTTTTTTCAAGACACTGCCTTTTAGCAGTAAAAGAAAATAAAATAACAGCAAGCCGTCTCATCTTGGTAGTTAGGTGTCTCCCTATACTTCTCCTGCTGAAGAACTGCTACACACCTGAAAAAACGGTCTTGAAAGGAAAGTTCTATATACTTTTAATGTTTTTTGTGTAGTTCTCTCCAGTATGCCCTAGTTTTCAAGGGATACCCAGGCAATAGTTACAACTCACTTTCACAGGCTGATGTTAATTGTAACTGCAACTAAACTTAATGGTTATCTAAAAGAACAGAAATCTCTACAAACATGAAAAAAACACACAACTGCAGCCCTGTGAGAAGGCAAAGTTTGTGCTGCAGTAGGTTGGAAACTGAAAATTATAAAGTAAAAATTTATGTAAGTAAAAGGAGTTGATGGGGATCAAAGAAACTACTGCTCCTTGTCAGTGTGAATTGAATACATACATAATAAAATGTACTTTGCACATTCTTATTGTGATTTACCACCTAGTAATCTATACTCTGCTAAATTCTGGGTATTCTCTGTACAACATAACTTACTGATAGTAAAGTTTAGCTAAATTTTAGCTGCAATCAAAACTATACGAGGCTTCATATTTTGCCAGTCACTTCTTTTGACTATGAATTTGTAATCCTTTTTTTCTCATGGCAGCCTAAACCTTCCTTTGCAGTCACTCTTTAAATAAAACATTAATGACATTTCACATCTTCTCTCCTTCCCTTTCTTAGTTCAAGCTGTTCAAGAAAGAGAGTAGGGACTCCTCTAATAGCACTTCTCTTTTTCTGATGTGGCTGTATGAAACCCAGTAAGTGCTTTGTGCTTTATACTGATGACAAATGAACTCATGTCTGAATGTCATCATCTGTACTTGTTTCTACCTGGTCAGGATCATAAAAGATCAGTTAAATTGCAAACTTGCCCGTGATCTCCTATCCCAAAGATCCTGTATGTGTTCAATAATGTCTTTGTAAAATACTAAGAAGTTAGCAAATTACCCTTAAATTCTTATAAATCGAGGAGGTATATCTCTGCTATATGAAGACTTCCCTTGTGATTTCAGGGTGTTGGAATGGCACCTTTTTTTT
>VZTE01000407.1:0-16486 GCA_013397775.1 Eulacestoma nigropectus | reverse complement strand
TTTTTTTTTTTTTTTAAATAGATTCACCAGATATATTTGTGTCATATAGAAGTATATTGAATTTATGTTGTGTCTACATTTCTTTGCTATGTTTATTAAAGGATTTGTTATATCATCAACATTGCTGTCATCTTATTATACCTTATTGACTTCCTCTCACAGTCTAGAAGTTGTTCAATAAAACTTGTCACTCTTTAAAACTTATATTCTTCCAAGTATAGCATTTCATTGAACCAGACAAAGTGAAAGGACAGCTCTATTTTTGAAAGCCCAGTAAATACATTGCACAAGAAAGACTGTATAAAGTATCCAAGAAATGAAATAACGCTTTCTTTTAGAAGCTGTTCTTCTAAACCACCCTTCAGTTTGCCAAAAGAAAGTATCCATATCTGTTGCTGTGCAAGCAGAGAGGTGCAGAAACAATTAAACCCCTTAACAGTGGTACCCTGTGTTACTGAATCAGCCTGAATGTCACTGAGGGAAACAAGAAATTAAAAGCCACAATAAACAGTATATGAATTCTTAATTGAAAAAAGAATCGATGGGATTTAGTAGCCAAAAATTTAGAAAATAAAATTCTTAATAATCCCATTTTATTTTCTGGAGGCACTGATCACCTTTATGCCTGACCCCAGGCATGATATCCTGCCAGAACTTCAGTGAGAACTCCTTGCTGTGCAGTGGCTTACACACAGCACACATACTGCTCTGATATAAATTATTGCTATGCAATTTAAGTTTGTATGTGTATAAACAAGCAGAAGAGGGAAGAGGCTAATAATTTTTTGTACCTGGGAGATGTGAAACCTTTCCTTCTTCAGCAGAAGCCTGGAGCTCGAAGATGTCCTTCTCAATAACAATCTGACTCCCCCTTGCAAGGAACTGATTTACCCATTGAAACTGAAAATTACTCTTTTCAGTACTTTACAACACAGAAAAAGCTTTACCTGTACGTGAAAGCTGAATGCACACACCTCTTTCTCCTCCTGCCTCCCCATCAAGAAACATATCAGTTCAACAAGAGGTGACTCAGTGTACTTAAATCAGTACTTGAGCATATATCTTACATGTTAGGCTAAAAGAAATCCAGGCCTGATAATGAGACTAGGAGCCATCTGCTCTTATTTGAAATATCCACAATAAAATGATCATGTAAACTGTCTTTATACTCAGCGAAACAAAATGAGCACCCTAAGAGGGCTACTATTCCTGAAAGATTTTATAAATTCATGATACGAACCTCTTCCTTCAAGTTTCTGTTAATTTCCCTGATGAGGCCAACATGCTTTACATCAGCAAATATATCCTTTCTCTTTGTGTTTCCTGTGCAGAGCATACTGTCATTAGACCATGGAGCACACACTCACTTGTAGGCACCTTTCAGGTACTGGAAAGCTGCAATTGAGTCACCCCAAAGCCTTCTCTTCTCCAGGCTGAACAAACCCAATTCTTCCAGCCTTTCTTTGTAGGAGAGGTGCTCCATCTCTTTGACTGTCTTTGTGGCTTCCTCTCGACTCACTCCAGGAGGCCAATGTCCTCTGTCCTTCCTGTGCTGGGGACCCCAGAGCTGGATGCAGCACTCCAATGGGGTCTCACCAGAGTAGAACAGAGAGGCAGAATCCCCTCCCTCACCCTGCTGGCTACACTACTTTGGATGCAGCCCAGGGTACAATTAGTTTTCTGGACAGTGAGCACGCATTGACAGATCCTGTTCAACCTCTCATCCCCCAGCACCTCCAAGTCTTTCTTGGCAGGGCTTCTCTCAATCTGTTCATCCCCATCCTGTATTGATATTGCTGTCCCAACCCAGGTGGAGCACCTCACACTTGGCCTTGTTACACCTCATGAGATTCCCATGGGCCGGCTTCCCAAGCTTGTCCATGTCCCTCTGGATGGCATCCTGCCCTTCAGGTGTGTCAACTGTATCACTCAGCTTGATGTTATCTACAAATTTGCTGAGGGTGCACTCAATCCTTTCATCTATGTCATTAACGAAGATATTAAATAACACTGGTCCCAATACAGACTGCTGAGGGACACTACTTGTCACATTCTTTAAAACGAATCAGGAAAAAAGTTATCTTCCCTTTTTCTATAAATAGCAAAAAGATACTAGATTTTGAGGCAGACTGAAATTATTAAGTAATTTGAAGGGTCAGTAGTGACTGGTTTAGACTTCTAAAAATGTCAGTATTTAGAAATTACCTTGAATAACTTAAGGTGGAACTGTGGAGTCAAACATGGTCTTTTATCTCAGGTGTCAGTGAAGTCAACTTCTAAGCAATAAAGAATTCTGCCATGACCTTCTCTTGCTCTCTTCTCTGACAAGTATTTTGCCATGAATTAAATAATTTAGGCAAAATGAATGGTATGAAGAAGGATCCTGTATCCTTGTTGCTGGTAAATACAAGAGGATAAAAATAGGTTATCACCTTTTCTTAAGGGAGTGTCTATTTATACAGAATGTAACAAAGTGAAGAGGCAACTAAGAGTGTCCACACCAGTTCCAGAGTATCCATCCAGTTTGACTATTGCATTTGTGAGAGGTGTACACCAGTGTTCACATACTCATAAGAAAGGGAAAAATTAATACAGATTTTCTAACTGCTGGTTTGGTCCCCATACAGGGCACTCACTAAAGAGTTGGACTCAGTGATCCTTGTGGGTCCCTTCTGACTCAGAATATTCTGTGAATCTGTGTCAAAGGCTGAAAATCAACTCCAGTTTTGCAATACACGTCAGCTTCTATAAAAGTACTACCATGCACAGAACTCTCAAATAGAAGAAACGTATTCCAATCTTGGGAAATATTTTTGATCCTGCTGAAAAGCATTTTGTAAATGATTATCAAATTCACAATCCTGTGATTGTTAAAGCAATGATTTTCAACAAACCTATGATTCAGCTTCTCTGAATTTAACCTACTTGTATTAATAAATCTTTTAAGGAATACCATGCCTCTCAGAGAAAACTCAATTGCTCTTAAGTTGATTGCAAAGAGAAGTAGACTTTAAATAATACAATTTTCATCCAAAATATGTAGCATATATCATAGAAAATGTACAAAATAATGATGTATTAGCTGCAATAAATATTGTTTTAAATTATTGGTGTATATTTAAGCATTAAGAGTTTAATAAGTTATTCAATAAATTTTATTTTAATGTCCTTCTAAAGGCATATTTGAAAGTTATTTTATTGCAGTAATAAAATATTATGTAAAAGAACTATGTGAAAGATAAATAGGAATTTATCAGGTGAGCACATGATATTATTATATATAAAGTTTCAGTTGCTCAGGTACATTTAGGATCAGCAAAGAATTAACATCTGTGCTAGACCATCAAATCTTTGATAATGATATTTCTTGGGAAAAACCTTGAAATTCTAATGTTGCTTATAAGCAAACTGCACACTATTACTAATGTGTAATTTTTTTTTTAATTGATGTAAATGGGCATTTTTACAGCTTGCTTGCAATAAACTACAAATTTGTGAAAAAATTATTTCAGATTTATGTTTCTGGAAACTTTAAAATCTTTTATGTATGAATAAGAATAAAAGTTTTCTAAGTTCCTTCATGAAATAATACAGAATATATATTTAAACATTAGCATCCCCTACTTCTGTTATAAAATAGGCCATAGAATTTTCTATGAAATCAAGATGTTTTTCTTTTTAAATGGGAAGTTCATTGAGGTTTATGAATGTGCGTCTCTGAAAAAATAGGAGAGGCTGGCTATTTTCAAGCAAAGGTCGGTGACATGCCTTGGTAATGCCAAGGAGGTCTGTCACAGAAATACTCAACATAGTGGGGATTCTGCCTCTGAGAGAGGGAACAACCAATAGAGATTTCTATTTATGTCCTGTTTTCAGTGTGGTGCGTATCTGAGTTTTGATGAATGTTCCATGCTTCTTCCCAGAGTTTACCAGCTCTGACTGCTGTTTCTGTGTTGTACCATCCTTGGATGAGCTGGTGACTTCCAAGGAACTGTGAAGAAAAGCAAAGAAACAAAGTTTAACTGAACTCATGCCAAGAATTTTCATTCAAGATTCCTGAGAATTTTTATTCACTAAATCTCTCCCTGTGCTTTCTGTTTGTTATAAAATATCAACATTCTGTAAAATGAGCTTCAAATTTTGTAAAATTCTATGGGGAATGTAAATTCTATGAGGAATGTATATGATTTAATTAAAATGAGACATAATGAACTATTGCAATTTAATTATCAGATCATTAATTAAAAAAAAAAAGGGGGAAGGAAAGGAATATGAAATAATCTCAGTATAACCATTTCAATTGCCCATCCTGGAAAAGAATCACAGTCTATGAAGTGATATTAATTATTATTTGTCAAAAAATATCTTGTGATCATTCACAAACCAGTAGGTCCAGATCACCTGTTTGAAAATTCATGTGTAATTTCATTCGTAAAGCGAGGATTTTAGTATTACCTTTTGCAATTTTAGTAAAGCTAATGTAAGTATAATAACTTTATCAGAACGTGTTAACTGCTTCAGTAATTTCATCATTAGGAAATGAGGACATATACATGATGCGGTAGATACAAGGGATCATATTAGGTATAACAAACCGTGTTATGGCTGAGAATTGATTCATTCAATGTTTTTGTATGCTATTCAAATGAATTAAAACAAGGGCACTGTTTCTAGCTGTCTCCTACATCAGTAAGTTTTAAAGGCTCATCTTTAAAATTCTTCTTTCCGTTGTTCATAATTCTGACAATGCAACCGGCAGCACAAGATAACAAATTTTTTTTGTTTTTTAACACTGAGCAGAGTAGTCCTTTAAAGGTTAAAGATGGATGAGAGCCTACAAATTGCATTTCTTCCATTCCTCGTCTCCATAATTCTAAAATGAAGACCATAACCAAATACCTCCCTTTTTGTATTGCATAAACATATAAAATAATAATAAAATTAAAATTTATAGGCAAATAACACTATGAACATACTAATTTGTAACTACAGTAAATAATATTTGGGGGTTTAACTGTTGCAGTTGTCTTCATACTTTCTCTTCGCTCGCTCATATGTCTGCTGGTATCATCCAAGATTTTTGTTTGTTTCTTGGTATAAACAAAATTCATCACATTATGACAGCAGTCATAAATACATTTGACCATATATTATGATAGTTTAAGGAAATATAGCTGCCATTCTCCAGGAGATAGTTTTTCATGTTTAAAAAGCAACAATTTATTTATATACATTTTGGCACCTACTACCTAAAGGTATTTACCTTTCTTTTCATCAGAAAAAATTCTTAAACTCTGACTCTCTTACTGTTTTTAATGTGACTTCTTGTCCATCATTTTATTGAGTAAAGAAAATGATTGCTAGTTTTGTGAGTAATAATGTACTATCACAATTTTTCCTTACTAGATCATCAGTCTTTGATCTAGCAAATAAATAACAATCTAGATTTTTTTCCATAGCAACTGTTTCATGCAAAACATGAAGAGCCAGCATTCAGTTGTTGAAGATATTCAATAGCTTGCCTGAGTGATCATAGGTCAGTTTTCAGTCACACCTTTATTCTATTGTACTTTTCCGTAATGAATTTAAACTTTCATAGTCTTTTATAGAAATTTTTTTTTAAAGCAGGTAAAATAGCGTATTTTCCACAAAGACATTTTTAGTTCCTAATACCAAATCACTGCTTCCCCTTTTAAAAAGCAAGTTATTCTGGAACTGAATTATATGAGGTGACTCACTGCTAAATTTTATCTTCTCTAAGGTGGAATGCTTTCAAAAATAAGTAGCTGAGAAGGTGTAATTACAGGTACTTTATTTTTAACCCATTTTCTTCTAATTTCTTTGCCCACACTCCTCTGCTCTGAATAAGCACTGTCGCTTCTATACTATCTATAACTTTAATCTCTTTAATAGCTAAATGTTAGAATATTTGACTCAGGGACTTAAGAAAAATTTCTTAAATAAGAGCTCTGTGAACAGTTTGGGTGAATGCTATATTACATTGCCCAAATGCTAGCTTTCTATCCACTTGTTTAATTCAAATAACACCCTTGGTCTCGAGCTTTATTTATATCTTTGTTTTAATATTTTTGAGACATCATTAAAAAGAAAAATTAAGACTTACATGGAAAACAGTATATGGTCAGTCTTTAAATATAATTCCAGGCTTTTGGGGATGTCAAATATTCTTTTGCTGGGTGATAATTCCTTTCATATGTATCTTCCTGCCATCGATCTTTGCCCTTCCATTTTCACTAATTTGAAGAGCTCCAGTGGTTTTCAAAGGCTGCTAAAGCACATATCTGTGCACAGGTAACAACGCAAAAATGCAAATTTTCAAACTAAAATGAATGAATCTGCCTAAGGGAACTGTTTATTGCTGTCTTTTATGACTACAGTTGATTTAAACTTACCTGCGATTTACAGAGGAGCTGGCATTGACAAATGAGAGGATTCCTCTGGATAAACCACGTAGTAAAATCTTACCAACTACTGTTGTCCATCAGTAACAATATGGGAAATAATTGCAGGCCCTTGCATAGAAAATGCTTCTGTACTCCAAGGATCTGGTAGGACAATAACTACCTCTAAAGAAAAGAAAAATAGTGACATTTCAATGAGTCAATTCCTGTCTTGATATTTATTTTTTTAAGATTGAGCCACAAATAATAGCAGTAAGGTAAATTTGTAGTTTTCTGGTTATTTCTGCTTTTCTTAACCTTTCAAATTCCTAAATCTTTACAATTAATGTTATGTGCATTGATAATGAAGTTGTGCTTTCAAAGGATTGCCCACTGCCTTCAATACAGCATTGTTCACAATAGAGATGTAATTCTTAACACATATGAGTCAAGAGGTGCTTTTCTGACTCATCTTTCAGTTATTTCAGTGTATCATTTAATTAAAAAAAAATTATATCTCTGTGAGAATTTCTCAGATGAGACCCAAAGTCTTTCTGATGGTCTTCCAAAAGGATGTGTGCTTTTAGCAGTTAACTAGTTAGGCTGAAATAGTTAGGCTGCACCTAAACCAACATCCCTCAATAAAAGATGTCTTTGCTGTTACCTAAACTTTACCAGTTGTAACAAGTAAACATTGGCATTTTGCTGGATTTATAAATAAAGGAATATAAAATCTGCCTTTCTGATGCTAACTTTGTGCTTGAGAAAAATTTTGTTGCAGGGAATGTTAATTCCACATAAATTTCCCTACTTTAACTTGTGATCTTGAAGCCTTTGGCTACCTGCACAAAACAGCTGCATTACCCAACATTAATTTCATTTTAGTGTCTTCACATTATGTAAATATTTGGGTTCTTCATATATGTGTATATCAGTCCTATAACTGAATCTTGGAATTTCAGAGTCAGCATGTATATGGAACAAGGAGACAGGGGCTTTTGTCCATTTTTTTGGTGAGACATAGTCTTTTCATATTTAGTATAGTGCCGTGCTTGTTATCATCAATACAGACTACAGGCAATGGTATAATACTGCTGTCTTTGGTGATGGTGTTTCCAAAGTTTGTCACCATTTAGAGTTCACCTTGTTCTCAGTAGTCCTCTGGTTTGGTTTTTCTCTTGTTGTTATTGCTGGGGTGTTTTATATTTTATTTTATTTTATTTTTTATTTTATTTTATTTCAGTAAGTTTTCTGGTATGTTTAAATAGCAATGTGTGGGTAGAGGATCTGGGGGCAATTACTCCTCATCCCTCCCAATTTGAAGAGTGGTACTTGTTTTAATACGACTGACACCTTAGGTCTAGGAGTCATCTCTAAATCACTCCTCACACCCTTCTCAAATAGAAATACTTCACAGGAATATATGCTATTTTTTCCCTCCATACAGCATTTCTAGATTTCTTATTCTACTTTTCCTCCCTTCTGACCATAATAGTGAACTACTTTCCCATGTCCAGCTTGAATTCCTCCATTGTGCCCTTCTTTTAGAATCTGAAATAGCTCTACTTCACATGTAAAGTACTCTGCAGTGGATGCTTATACTGTATAAACAACTCTCTATATACTGTACATGTATAAAGAAAACATGTTTGATTTTTTTATTCCTTGCTGTTGACTCTAAACTGTACCAAGTATTACTTTAAATGTGTCTCGAGTGGTTATGATTTCAGAGTTGAAATTCCGCATAATTTTGTGACCTACTGAACTCTGCTTCCCCATCTTTCTATCTGCTTAAAGGTTCCTGACATGTTCCCATCAATATTTCTAGTCTCTCCTGGCCAGCCTTGTTGCTTGTCTCTTGCATTTCTTCTGCATCCGTCACAATGTTTCATTCCCTAATTTTCTGCATTGATGAGCTGCCCATTTCTGCCTCACTACTACCAAAAAAAACAACTCAAGTGACTGTCCCTTTTGTCCTGAGTATCTACATAGAGAGCAGAATGATGAACTATTTCCTTCTAAGTAAATAAAATAGTGGGTTATTTGAACTGCTTTTAATACACTGTAAAACTGATTAAATTATCTGTGTGTGTGAATGACTCAAGTACCTGCCAAGTGTCTTCATTACTCTTGGGGACACAGTTGTGCGTTTTTTTCTCAATGTTTTATGACTTGTGAAGAATAGATGAACAAAATTTTAAAAACCTGCAGTTTCCACTAATATTTTTATATCATAGATACTTGAAAAAAATCATGTACTATTCAACAGATATGCTTTTTTCATATTTTCTCACACTTGTGGGGTTTATTTATTTGGAATTTTTTTCCCCATTGCTTATGGAACGTAGTTCCTGTATAGGTTTTATGCATGTAAACATTCAGGGCACAGAAAAACAATGGTACATATTAAAAATAAAGTAGATTTACATGCCATACTTTCTCAGTTAAAGCTTTCCTTGCAGAGGAAGAAATTACAGATTCACCTTCCCCAATATTTTCGGTTCTCTTTAGTTTGGAAGGTTAAGTGCAAGGATGTAAATTAATGAAAATGTAAGAGTGTGCTTCTTCTTTGGAGGGGTTATTTTTGTCATCTTTTTCAGTTGAGAGAGGTATGATTTAATGGCTTAAATTTGAGTTAGGGAAATGGAAATTTCAGCTGATAGCTAATGACTTGTGAAACTGACTTGAACAAATCTTTTATGATGTCCCTATGGCAACTCTTGGCTCTAACTTTGACTAACATTAACAAGTGCTTTGGAGAGATGTCATCAGATTGCTGACTGCGTTTCTGAATGGAATTGGTAGACTTCACTTTACGTGTCTTTCTCTACATATTGGCTGCTGGCCAAAGTCTGGCTCAGAATCCGAGATAAATAAAGGCATAAGGAAGTGGTCAAGCACATACAAAATAGTTCTACCTTTGAATAATTCCTCTGGACCTTACAGTCACCAAAGCTGGTACAGAGACAAAATGCACTCCTGGTCTGAGCAGTGGAGCTTGCAGACATGCCTTCCTATCACTTGCAGAGTACTGCAACTGTGGGAGGTGACCCACAGCCCCTTGGGATTGCCTCCGTTTTTCACCGGCAAATCAGTAGCTAAAGATGTTTGTCTTCTAGTCTAGCTCTTTATTTGTGGGGAGAAATGCCACTGGAATAGAACTCTGATGTCAGACCAATAAAGAACATTGTCCTTTTCATCTGCATTCTGTGTTCCTATGTTGTAAATCACTGATTTTTCACTTGAAAGTCTTCATATATAAGGCAGTTCAAACCTCATTAAATTTTACATTTTTGTCTTGCCTTGCAGCTGTACTGGAAAATCACTATTCTGCAATTAAAACTATTTTCCTTGGTGGCACGCTTTAAGAGTCTGGTTCTTTTGTTAGCAAAAGTTTCTTGTACATGTAATTCTAGGTGAGTCATTACTCAGTTGAATGAAGCTCACAATTATGTGGAATACCCAGTGACACAGCTCTTTGAGAATATTTCTAGAAATGCATTCAGTATTTAGCTCTCAGCCAACATGACACGAGACTTTACTGGTTTGCAGTTTAAAGCTTGGGTCTTTATTTCAGCTATGGTATAACTGACATTATGAAGAGTTACTAGGAATACTTCTAAAACTATTACTATATTGGAGGGAAGGAACCCTATTATGACAAAACATGGTTAATACAAAAGATAGTCTTGCATTTTTCAAAATTAAAATGTGAAGATAAAAATAAAATGAACTATTTGTTCTCAGAGTGGCTTAGGTTGCACTGATTGGGGCTGATAAAATCATGCAGTACATATGAAAATGGATGTGCTGCCTCTGAGTACAAACTGCTGCAAGACTTCAGGTGTTTCTACAGCTGCTGGGCAAAAATAGTGCTCTGAATGCCCAGGTGGAACTGGGGAATGCTTGAATGGAAGAATGGTTTGTGACTTCTCTTTTCTTTCTCCAGTAATTTATTAAGGAAGACTTAAGTCGGCATTTGTATTTCACCCTGGCCAAACACACAGTAGAACACTGTGAGAGCCGAAGTGGTTTACTTTATTCAGTTCCATAGTTTTAAGAAAAGCATTTCAGTGGAATCTATAGCAATGAAAACTTAAGCCCAGGCTGGTCTGCCTTGGAGTGATGGAGAGGCATGTGTTGGGTCTAGGGGTAGCTTAGACTGTCTGAAGAAAAGCTGTGTCCTTTGGACGAGATGAAATGTCAAGGCTGTAAGTGGAGCTTCTGTGTCAGTGTGACACTTTGAAAGATTGTATTTAAAAGCATGTTTAAGGATTCCGCAGTAGATAAAAAAAGGCAATAGGAAATAATTAATTCTTTTGAAAGTGTGCAACCTATGCTGGCATTGAAGTTGGTTATAATTTGCCGCTTTAATAAATTTTGTTATACTTGCCTCAACTATTATATTGAAAGAGAGGAAATTCTTTCTGGATTACAAGAAGAAATAATTGAAATAACTCAGATATATTTTTAGCTCAAAATTAAAAGTGCAAGATTTTTCAGTGCCATTTTAATAATTAGGCTTTATAACTGATATTATGGAATGAATTATGGCAGAAAATTTGAAAACTGTGTAAGAAATTATGCAAAGTCCTTTGTACGCAAATCCTTACCTACATGCAGCATTGTATTTTCAGTCTTTTCAGGCTCTGGCTTTTGAAATCACTGATCTGGAAATGTGATAGTGATCTTTTTCTCTAAGACTGTTAGATATTCCATGCATTTCTGATATTGTTGTAAAATTTCTTTCTAGAGAAATAGATAAATAAATATTCCAGCTGTGTCCTGACTTAGTTCCTGGGCATAAATTCATGGAGAAAAGAACAACACCTGTTCAGTTTCTTCAAAAGTGATGAATTTATATGGCTGGACAGGATGTCTGTTTTACTCCTGTGGTTCAGTACCACATTTGTAGTTGACTTCTGCTCTTTTTGCCTCTGTTAATTTCACATAAAAATTACTTCTGCCCTATGAAAATGATTTTTATAGGCTAAATTCTGTTTAGACACAATATTTTGCAGCTGTTGTCATTCTAGACTTTCCTAACAATAGTTTTGCAAATGCTCTAACACTTTAATATGTTCTTCTTTTTTATTTGCTTAACATTACAATGTGGGATACTTTGTATTTTGCATGCACAGTAAGGGTAAACCTGAAGGAACCAACATATAATCTTTATTGAAAACACACAGAAACATATGCATAGAAGACTGGAAGTGTAATTTTAGAATAAATAGTTTTTAATAAACTTCAAGTCTTTCTGAGGACCCTGACTGTCAGTGCTATTGAAAACCGGTAATACTGTTGAATCAGGCTTTTCAGTGTGCTTAGGAAATAGCCTAAAATTTGTGAAGAGAATGCTCTACTTCTGTCTAAATCTCATTTCAGTAAGGCATTTTGAGAAAGCAATACAGGTATACTCGGGAGGATTTCTGTTTGTCTAGACTCTGTGGACAGCGAAAATAAAGGAACTGAGGATGATCTTCCTGTCTTTACCAGGACGTTCAGGAACTATCAGCTAATAACCTCCGTGTCTCCTAAGTGAAGAGGCTTGAAAGAAAATGAGGAATCCTGGAAATCTGAGTTCTAAAATGAAGGTAAGAAAATGGATGTAATCTGAAAAAGGAGATAGAAAAAGACAAAGTTGTGGCTATCTATAGAAAAGGATCTTGTGAAGAACCTGACTGTAAAATTGAGCCTGCAAAGTGGGAAGTGTAAAAGTTAAGGAGTGGGTAGTCTCCTTTTCCCATTCTCCAGGGAAAAAACCCAACTGAAATAAAAGAAATTACTTAATCTTTCGTCTCATCTTTCCATCCCAGGGCAGACCACAAGCACATATTCTTTCTCTCTCTTAAACCAACATTACGTGTTTTTAGAATTACAAAGACCTGGAATCCATGTAATCGATATATTGGGTTCATATAGGGGTTTATGAACCACATAGATGAGCTGGCAGGAAAAAATATATGCCCTTTTTTCTGATGGAGGATTTGTTGAAAAGGAGTTATCACTCTGAAAAGTTGTGGATCTGAAAAATCACTTTCCAAATTTCCGATGTGACATAAATAGGACGTGCTTTTCAGCATGACTGGGCAAAAGCCTATGTCACTGCATGATCCTTTTTTCCTTGTGTTAAGTGCAATCAATAACGAGCTTGTAAAAATGGCTGGTGACAGAAGTGGGAAGGGAATATATCAATCAGTTTCTGAACATAATGCCTCTATGTAATGAGAAATTAAGTACAGTAAATCTCAAATCTCATTTAAATTAACTTGATTCTTATTTCTTCTTAATACTAGGTTAAACCATCAATACAATACAAACAGCATGCTAACTACAATGAAAAATAAAAAGTCTATTTAATATATTTTTTTTCTCTAGAATTTCCACTGACACCTATTCACAAATAAAAGTTTTTTCAAACAAGCAGCAGGTATAAGTGGTCTGGAAATATCAAGATAACATCCACAGATGCCTGCAGGAATTATTCTCAAATTTTTTGTATGTAACTGGCTGCTAAGAAGCCTTTCAGGTTCCACGCACCTTGTGGTTGTTGTGTAATAGCAAGTATTTTGGATGTGTTTTGCACCAGGAGGTGCTGGTTCCTTATGATGCAAGCAAGAAAAGACTCTGTAAAGTATCGCTCAAAATGGTGGAGTTTTGAGCTAACACTATAGAGAAAGAAAAGTATGGATAATTTTACATCTTAGATACTGAGAACTCTGAATAATGCAGTATTGAATGGTTTAACTGTCAGGACACAGCACACCATGCAGACCCCATCTATAAAAAGCATTTTTCAATTTTAATCCTTTGACCTATTATTGGATTTTCTTACAAGAAAGTAACTTAGTGCATCCCTTCTACTGTCAAGCAGAAAAGGTGTTCATATAAGAACTCCTTGCTGCACTTTCAGATAAAAGCAAGGATACCAAGGTGGTGTAGTCATCTCTACCATGTGGGAGCAACCTGCAGGCTCCTTTTGTAAAGGTTGGCGAAACTCATCCTGAAGACAGGGGCTACGGAATGCCCAACACAGCCTGAGGGTCATGGGCAGTGCAGCCCAGCCCAGGCCAGAGGTTCTCCCGGTATCTGCTGGGCGGGTCATTACCTCCTTGATGTACAATGGTCCTCAGTCAGGAACATTGCAATATTTTAGAGGGAATCACATGGGAATGGAGGAGAGAGATTTGTTGACAAAAAATTCAGCTGTGGCGAGGAATTACAGAGATTGGATAATTTTAGTGGTAAGTGAATTAATTGTGTAGGGGTTAGAATATAATTTATCAAGGAGGAACTCAAATAAAAAAGAAATTAAAGATCTGTTCCACTCTAATATCTGTATGTGAAAGCCTCTGAAAGTACAAAACTTTCCAGCATTTCTCTGTCTCTTGGTGATTATGTCACTCTATATTATGAAAATAATCACTGTATTAATAATAAAGTGTGGAATAATATGTGAGTGAGAGTATTAGTGCATCAAGAATGCCCAAACTTGTAAGAGATCACTCTAACTTAATCTTAGCCTGTATTTGCAGTCAGAAGTGGATCAATCAGGCCATAAACCTTGGGATGGTTGGCTTCATAGCCTAATAGTCTTCTGTATCTGAGAGGTATTGTCCAATAATAAAGTTCTGAAGAATAAATATGCTTTCCTAAAGTGTTGCTAGGATTGTGTGACTTTGGAAAGTCTATGTTTTTATTCCAAGTTCCTGTTCACAGTCTGATTGGGAGCCATGTTGTTAGCTTTCTCCAGCAAAATTTCCTCCTACTGAAGTCTCTTTAAGAGCCAAGTCTGTGACCACTTGAAAATGTTAAAACTTCTTGTAAGCAGTTTCTCAATCACTTGTACAAATCCTGTTAAGGTGAGAAATGTACTTGGAAATTAAGATTGCAATAAATATTCAATAGATGGACTTATTGCATGAACAAATTTCTAAATAATTATTGAAATATAAATATTTTGAAAATTAACCCCCCCCCCATCAAAACCAGTTTTGTTCTATTTCCTATTAGATTTAATTAAAATGAGATCATTTCCGTCTGAACAGCTTAACCCTGAGGAAGAACAGCAAAAACAGCTGCAGGCAGTAATTTGTAAACTCAACAGCCATGCAATCAACTAAGAAACTATCAAATTACTTCTGAAATTAAAATCCCATCTATGGAATTTCAAATAAACAAATAAGACTTAGTGTTTATCATCAGTCAGACATTACTTTTAAAATAGTGACAGGTAATTTGTGAGGGAATTTTTGACAGAAATTATAAAGCAATTAATATTTCATTGCCCAACTAAATGCTGAGGGGAACAGATGACAACAAGGATGAGTTTAAATAAACAGTAAGCATCTTCAGTTCATCTTTTCTGCCATAACCATGCATAGTTTTGGAAGTGAGATCTCTGTGGCTACACTGGGTCTGAGTAAATAGCTTTTAAACTACAAAAACAGCCAAGTGGATAGGAAAAAAAAAATTGAAGAGACCTGCTAAGAAAAGAAGGTATTGTGAACATTTAACTTTCACATATCTCAGTAGATGCATGAAACTCAGTATGATAGTTCTGTCCATCTGAGACTTCCTAGAGAATATCGATGCAGAGGAATCTTCTTCAGCTTCATTAGGAACTTTCCTGTGATGATTTTTATGAATGCTAAAAAAAGGATCACGTGTCAATTTCAGTAAAGTAAACCCTGAGTAATAAAAATTTATCTCTATTTTATATATGTGAAACTATATTTTGTATGGGTTTTTTTGCTGCTATTTCTAAAAACACCTACACTGCTTGAGTAACAAGACATGTAACAACAAAAAACCTGTAAGAAAATGCAGCAAAAATTATGCTAAATCTATAACTGAGAAATGAGTTCAGATATGATGGGATGACAGAGTACATCTATATTCAATAATAACACCTAGAAGATTTTCTTTCTTAAACTATATCTTAATTTGGTAGAAAAAAGGTATTCAGTCATCAGTTCTTATATATGGTATCTAATCCATAATTGTAACATAGTCTGCATTTGCAAACTTGCAGACTTTCTGGACAGAGAGGAATACAAACATTAGAGAAAAGATTATAACATGGATTTAGTGCAGTAGCTGGAGTGAGTAAGGATACAAACAATGCAAAATGGAAGAACAAGCAAAAGTCCCTGTTCTCAAAATACAATGTTCTTTCCTACTGCAGAAGCAATCTGAGGAATAAGCGTTCACTTACCGCCAGGAAGGTGATCTTTTTGTAATTTGTATGTGCAATGGAAAGGTGGCATATTCAAGGGATAGAACAACTGGAGCATAACGATGCTTTTTTTCTAGCAGAGCTTGGGACAAGACAAGAATTAGAAATGCTGGCAATCAGTTCATATGAATACCATTAATCCAGCTGAAATGAGGGAAGACAGAGGATGGGCAAACTTATGTTCAGAATATTATCCATGCTTTGTCCTGGGTGGTAGAGCAAAGACCTTCAAAAAGTATTTCAAGAGATATAAAAGAGTCTTCAAACATTCAAGTTTAAACTTGTAACTTAAATATTTAATTACTATAAAAATGAAATAAATACAGACTTTCAAATTTTTGACTGCAATTATGCTTTTTGCACAAATTCTGATAAAGTAGCACGTCATATCTTATTTTCCTAAATAGTTTTCAAGTTCTTAACATTGTCTGGATTAGCTACACATTTAGATAACAACTAGGTCTACCAAAACTTTGTAACAACTTTCTACTACCTAGCTTAATAACTAAAGTATCTGGGACTAGAAGAAGTTCCTGAAAACTTTTAGAACAGTATGGCTGATAATTTTGGCAAAACACATTTTCCTAGTTCAGTGCAATTAACTGTTTTTTCTCTTTTATTTTCCTTTTTTTTTATGACAGCTATTTGTGTCTAATTTTTCATGTCATGTTCCACAGGAATATTTCACTCTGTTCTATTTGTATATCTAGCAAAACTGCTATTTGTGATAACCTTACACTACAAAGTTAAGGTTCAGTTTGTTTCATCCTGTCGTTTGCTTTGATTTTATAATACATAGTTCCCATTGTTAGGTTTGTTTGAGCTGTTGCCCTGAGTTTGCAGT
>VZTE01000404.1:35234-76107 GCA_013397775.1 Eulacestoma nigropectus | reverse complement strand
ACTCGTCCTGAACTCTGAGGGTGAAATGCTTTGGAAGTTCTGCAGGTCTTTAGTGGAGTGTGTAATTACAAGCATCAAAGTTACTTGTGTACAGATTACAAAAATACAGAGATCTTATGTAAATCAGATTTTCTTAAAGTATTAAAGGGATCTGCTATGTAAAAATCATATCATGACAGTTCTATGGAACTTTCCTGTACTTTGTATCTGCAGAATCTGAAGTGTAATTGTATGTGTGTGCATTTGCTTTAATCTTGAAGCAAAATGCCTTGTTTAAAGCAGAGCTAAATTTTAAGTTTAATCTTTCAGCTAAGTGAAAATATCATCCCTTTACCTCTGTAATTTTGTAACAATGGCTACTGACTGTACTTCACAGAATGAGAGCAGATTTCTTCAAATACTTTTTAACTATGGAAAAGATACTATGAAGACCTTGGATTTTATAGCCTAAGTTGATTTATCTGTGATTAATCAAGTTAGTTAAGTAACTATGAAAAAGTGGTAGCAGATAAAGCCAAGTCACCTGTTACAGATAGCTTCCAAGTGGTCTTTATTTAACAATATTACTATTATTATTATTATTTTAATGCTCTGAAGTTTAGAATAAGCTACATGTATGTTCTGAATTAGAGGCTTTCTTTAGTGCATGCAAAGTCAAGCAGCCTTCCCTTCTGTCCCCCTGCATACATGAATCTACTTCTCTGTCTGGTCCTCTGAACATCTTATTTTTTGTCCTCATTAACCCTTCACGGTCATGGAACATGATGTTCCTGTATGTTTCTTCTTTTGGGGGAGCTGGGGAGAGGTTCCCCTTCTTTTTGTGCCTTCCTTTTAAGTTTTTTTTTCTCTCCAGAGAGTATAGCTAACACACCAAAAGAATCACTAATAATGACGCCTTCAGATTAAACTACTTCTTTACAAAAGTCCCACCTTCTTGGAAGTGGAGGTTCTTTGTCACCATACTGCTTACCATCTCTTTTGTCTCATGAATGTATCTTCAGTTAAACTCCTTAGATAGTGATGGCTTTGGTGTTTGTGGTGTATAGTGGAGTTTTTGCTTGTTTCTCCAAAGTCTGTTCCACTCTGTCCCCTTGGTTTACTTCAGCAGTGGTTGTGTCTGTTACTTGCTCTGATGATCTGTCCATCTCCTTTTCTTCTCTTTCTCCCAAAATTGTTTTTGGTTATTTGCTCCTTAGCTTTTAGACTTCTGCCTAAGTAGTCTCAAAGTATAAATAGAGAGAGGCTAAGGAGTTTTTTCCACAACGATCCCAGATAGACTTAGAGACGAGGTAATTGCAGACAAATGGGTTGTTTCTTCTGCTACTTGGATTGCATGTTATTTAAGAAGCATTAATTATGTATCCTTGTTCACTGGGGACTGAATAATCCCTACAACTCACGTCATTGGAAGTAGTAACAGTATTACTTAAGTAGTTGCCCTAATACTAGTTTATGAAAGTGATTTTTCTTCCAAACTCATGAGCAATTAAATAAAATGTTTGGACAGTATAAAACACTGGAATAGAAGACAGTTTTTTATTATTTTACTTTCAACTCTTCCAAGGAATATGAAAATGTTCGTGAGCAGCATGAAGAAGTGAAACAAAACCGAAACCAAGTTAAGAAAGAGCTGAAGTCTCTGAAAGAAATGCAGGCCCCATGGACAAAAAAAATCCAAGAAACTGAAGAAAATTTAAAGAGTCTGGATATGAAAACCAGAGATAATGTAGGTATTGAAGTTCTTGTTTAACATAGGTAATATTTCAGGTGTTCTGTGTTCGGCTTTGTGAAATGTAAATAACCTCTTTCTTTGTAGTGTGTCATAATGATGTTTCAGCAGAAATTTTCCTGAAGCACCTATGCCCTTGGTTCTCAGTGCCTTCTCCACATCTGTTCAAGGAGTTACATTCCTTAGTAAACCTTTAATAGCATTTCTTCAGTCTGCTCTTGGTTTCATGAAAGCAAATCTTAAAAATTGTCTTCGTCGTACCTTAAAAATCTTCAGGGATATAATGTTAATAGTTTCCCCAAGTTAGGTACTTCTGTTGAATTAGATGCCTCTTTTCATCTGTTCTGTAGTTTGGGTTTGTGGATGCTCCTTTTACCTTCTTACCTTTATTTAAGGTAAATTACGACTTTGGTGGCCTAAAAGCATTCCTCTAATAACGAATATAATTCCACAAGTAGGACTTGATTTTTTTAGACAATAAATCTTCCATCAGTTGTGAATATTTTTATGCATAAGGAAATTTAATGGTAAACCTACCTGTATGTTATAGTTTACATAAGTTTTTTTGAACAGCTGCTCTCCCTGGGTTTATGGAAAAATACAATTTCCATGTGAAAAATAGGAGTACTGTAATTCTCTGCAGGATTTTAACTATTGTTTACTACTCAGACTGCAGAAGTCATTGTATGCATAAGCTGCGCAAACTTGCAGCGGATAACCAAAGTTAAATGATCCCATGGGAATGTTTGTTTGCTGCAGTGAGTTCTGTTTGAAGATGTGACCTGCTCAGAGGAGTTGATGTGGAGACTCATGACACCTGTAGAGGATTGCTGCCTTGAAGTGTCTTGTAGAATGAGAGTCTGAAACTTCAGTGGCATTTAGTGCACTGTGAGCTCATAAACTAGTCATGTGCTTCCTCTAAAAAAAAAAAAAAAAAAAAAAAAAAAAAAAAAACAAACAAACCCGAAACACCCTTGCCCCAAACAAAAAACTAACCCAAAACCAAACCAGAAAGACCAGACCAAAAACCCCTACAGATTTTGTTCACAACATTGTTGTTTTTGTTGTGATAAATACTGTACCAACAATACGAAGTACTCAAGTACCTCATAATTATAAGAAAGTTCTTTGGTAAAGATACCTAGGTTTTTTTGTCCCACATTATTGCAAGAGTTTACTATGCTGTGAGTCAAAATACCTACATGTTAAAAAATATTGCAGTCTTAATGCAGATACCTTTTTTTGGTGTGGTTGGGCTTTTTGTTTTGAAGGTTTTTGTTGTTTAAGGGTAAGTGTACTTTCTTAGAGGAAAGTTAACAGCTGGAAGCTTGAAATTAATTTTCATAATGCAACAGTGCTTTCATGCTTGTGAACTGCTAAGCTTTGTTTTCACTGCTTAGTCTTGTTAGGTTTTACTCATATGTTTCAAACTATTATGTTTTTTTCAAACAGAAAAGAGTTCTACTTAACTATTGGTGCATTCTTGGAAGCATTGGGCTGTATTCATATAAAAGTAATCTTTTTAGTTAAAGGTTATACTTTGTTTCTTTGAGAAGCCTAGGACAAACAGCGATCATTTTAGTTTTGACTTGCAGGGAGCTTGGTCTGCATAGGCCACTTTCTACAAAACAAGGGAAGAACACCTGAGAGAATGTACAAGATAGTTGATTTATAGTCTTGAATCAGCATATTTTTCTTCTCAATCTAAACTTGTTGACTAAAGCTTTCATATACTATATATTCTCAAGGTCAATCATATGCTGAAGTGTTGCTTAATTTGAGTCTGGAAAATGGATTAGGTACATTTGTTCTACAGTATTCCAGAAGCCAAAAATACAGGAAGAAGGAAAGAGGATAAATTTGAAATAAGTAATTTATGTAAGACTTACTGAGATACCCTAATATGGCTTTCCGGTGATTAGTTACAATTTTGTGTTTTATTTATAACTGTTACTATTCTGTATATAGTATTATAATAAGACGCTTCCCAAGCCTGTTTTGTTCTGATATTAAATGGTATATCCAAGTCGAATTTGAATGATGATTATTTTGTCTTGAAGTCAGATTCCAGAACTGCAGAAAAAGACTAAGGGAATATATTACATATGTGGTTAGGCATGAGCTATTTGTAAGATACCAGGCAAATTAAGAAGATCTGAGAGATGTATTGCTGCTTTTTGAACTTTTATGACAGTAGCTTCTTTTCAAATGCTGAAATCGATTTCCCCCACATGTACTTTCATAGTTTAGCTGTTGAAATGTCCTTGGAAAGGAGAATCATTGCTGATTGCACTGTCAGTAGGTAGTTTTTACCTAATGTGAAAGTGCAAGACTTTTAAGTAGCTTCAAATGGCTTAAGCTGCTACATCTTCATTAGTTCGTCGCCTTTTCATAGACTCCTTGAATTTCTTGTAACTTACATTTCTGTCTTTGTACAAATGCAGGCATTTGGCGAGAATTTCACAGGTAATTATTCTTTAATCCATAAGGAGTTGATTAGCTTCAATTTGGCATTAAGGGAAAGCAGTTTAATATTTTAAGTCTGATCTATTCTGGACACACAGACCTGTAGGGAATATAATTCTATTCAGACCCTTTGCTCCAGGCTTATATCCATTATCAAATTACTTTAATTCTGACTGCTTCTTGCGATCTTTCTCTTGGCACGAGGATATATATGTGAGAGCGAAATAAACCACCTCTGCATTTTGTCTTTGTTGCATTTTGTTGGCAAAAAGCCCAGTATGGAGTTGTAGTTTTGCCTGGAACAGCAAGGAAGGGCAGAGTTAAATCTGGGAAGAAATTAATGTATCCAGACATTGCATGACTTTTTCTCCTGTCTGTTTGTGTTAAAACCCTTTCAATTTTTGGGTGATATTAAAGATTTTTAGTAACTTTGGGTGGTAGGATGTGTAGAATGTGGAAAAAAAGAAATTGACCCGTTTTGTAGGAAAAGTTTGATAAAATGGTGTATTTTCAGAACAGTTTCATCAGTCTCTTTAAAGGCATTTGAAAAGAGTTAACTATGCAATGCAATTTTTTAAGGAATATTTAATAGTATAAAGCAGTCTTTTGTGGTTGTACCATGGAAATCATAAAGACAGTTCTAGTTGTTAATCTGTTCTGTAGGTAGGTCTATATATAAACATATAATAACTGAAAATACAATGATAACGGAAAAGCAGAATTCCAGTTCCTTGCTAGTGTCCTGATTTTGAAAGCCTTTAGAATTGTTTTGTGAACATTGTGCATCAGTTTCGTGGGAGAGAGCTTCCTCTTCAGACTGCCTCCCTGAGCTCTTTGGAAAGAGTATCAAAGAATCAGTACCTCATAGCAGTCAACTGCAAGACCCAGATGTATTTGTTCTGTGTTGTCTTTATGCAAACACCTGCATGAGATTTAATTTTTGTGCTTTTTTGAGGTTGTGGTAGGGAAAAAATTCTGCATAGTTTTATTTTCTCCATTCTTGATGCATCTTAGTGTTTTCAGTATGACACTGTTTGCAGGAAGATGTTTCTTCCAGTGAGAGTGCTGTTTTGTTTCCTTGTCTGCACTGGAATTTGCTTACAGTCCTTCCATCCTTCTGCAGTGTTCCAGCATTCTCTTTGCAGTGCTTCAGCCTTGAGCGTTCAGGAAAGGAGGAATTCAATTTGCAAAGAAAGGGTAGTGTACTTCTCCCGTGTTTGGACCTCAATGTGTAGGTGCCTGGGCAACTTGACCTAATAAAACATGCTCTGAGAAAGGAATGAGACAGGGTGATGCCAAGAAGTTCCTCCCAGCCTATTTTATTCTTCCGCTTTATAGAAGCTGAGTATAGAGAAGGAGCAGAGACATGGATGCCTACAGATGAGCCAACAAGTTGTCAAGTTCAGCTGTGTAGGATCTAGCTCTAGCACAATGCATTTCGGAGGTAGGCTGACATAGACAAAACCTGGTTTGGCCATCCTGTGCCTAGGAACTTAAACCTTGCTCGCTCTTTAGCAAAGTTTACCTTTCTTTGCAAAGTTGGTTTGGAGAAAGAGGCATCTGAATGTAACATTTGTATTGAAATCAAGGATGGAGTTATTTTAATTTCAGATTAGGAACTTTCTCTGTATGTCATGCCTGAATTTGCAGACTTATAGCTGAATGGTTGTGAACAGTACAGTACGTATGCCGTTATACAAGTCTTCACAAATTGCTGAAATTATACATGCTGCAGATACAGTTAAGAATAAGAAATGGGTGAGTAAAATGCGGAGTAAATACTTAGTTATGCGTTTAGAAGATGTGTTCAAAATCTGACTACTTTTTACAAGTATAATTGAATTTGACTGTAATTTAAACACCTTGCTGTATGCAGACTGATGAAATCAGAAATATCTCCCAGAAATGTAAAGAGAAGCAAGATGCTTTGGAGATGAAAGATAAGCAGGTAAGAGTCTCATTATCTGTGACTTTTCTTGGTGTTTGTTTGGGTTTTTTTGTCTGCTCTTCTGCTAGCAGAGAGGCAAATTTCTATGAAGATGCTCCAAGTGCTTGCACTCTTCACTCCCTCCAGTACACGATGAGTCTTTAGAACTTTCTTAGTCAAACAGGAATTACTAAGAGACGGGTATATGCTGCATAAATGAGTTGCCTTATGGAATAGACGATGTATGTGTACATAGATATAGATATATACACACGCACTGTTTGTGATAGGCTTTCCTTGAAAAGCTACAGCCTCTGTAGTGATTCACTCAGCACTGAGCATGCCCTCTGTGTGAGAGGCTGGGTTTATTGCTGCTAAGTATGTACATCCTGCATCTTGTGAAAAGAAACATCCTTGCAATGACCTGTGATAAACCAGAGTCTCATCTAAGCTCTTGGTCAAGAAATGTACAGATGAAATGCATAAGGGTGTGGGGTCAAAACCTCAAAGTTGTGTTTGGACTATAGGTTTTACTTAATCATAGACTAAACTTCAAATGTGTTAAGCAACTGTTAAGCAAGTTATTAACCTTTAAGCTTCTGCTTCTGTGAAAATGAAGGAATATAAAAAATTGATTTATAGGCTGGATTGTATTTTTGCTTATGTTCTTCAACTGCCATAGTGCTATTGGAACTGTAACAGACTCTTGGAGTTTTGGTGCATGGTTATGTCAGCATTTAATAGCAGTTGCACAGGTATCCTAGGTATTTGTTGTAGGTTCTGTATACTAAACTATTTTCTTGATGGAAATACTCAAAATTTTTAGATTGAAGAAATTAATCAAGCATTCAGAATGAAAAAAGATGAAGAAACAAACAGGCAGAAGAAAATATACCAAACTCAAAAAATAATAGAAGAGTGGCAGAATGAGCTGGATACAATGGCAGTCTGTGAGAATCTTCAGCCACAAATTGATGCTGTTAATATTGAGCTGAAAAAATTACAAGAAGAAAGGGCAAATATTGATAATGATGTCAGTGATCTAAGAGCAGAAAAAACTAACCAAGAGCGGGAAGAGAAAAGTAAGTTACTTGAGGGTTTTTTTGTCAATTTATTTTACTATTTTAATGCCTGTACAGAATCTACTTATCCTGCTGTAGTGAAATCATTTGAGGTGTTTACCTCAAGCCTCGTAGTTGGCTTACATGTATAGCAGTCCCCTTTCCTGTTACCAGTTTTATTAAAACTAACATCCACTTTCAAAATCGAACAAGATTTGAAAGTAACAATTGATCTTAAAACTATCCTTCGAAGAATCAGTATTTCAGATCTCTGCATAAGGAGGCTCCTTTGTCAGTTTGGAGATTTGGGGGATTTTTTTGTTATAAGGGAAGGTGTGTAGTTACCAGGTTGTGAAAAACAATCCCAAACCTGATGGAGTAAGCAGTTTGCTTTGAAGATGCAGTATTTTAGCTATTTCATATATTATATGCAGTACATTAGCTGCTGATGCTGCATTTGTCCTTTCTAGATGAACTTTAGCTAACCTTAATTCCAGAGTTTCTTTACACTAGTCTGAAATTGGAGTTAGTCCTTTCTAAGAAATGAAATGAAATTAAAAAATTGAAGCTTGACAGGTGGAGAGCGTTTTGTATACATATTCCTCAGTGTATGTTGCTTGTTTGCACATACCTGTCTGTTTGGCACTTAGCTTGCCTTAGAATCCAAGAAGAAACTGAGGTAGAGAGTCCAAGTGACCTGGGGAAGGAGACACTGTATTTTATGTTGAACAGCACAAAAATCTCTGGTTTTGATCTCTATCTCTTCTGAATAGGAAATGCTTTCATGCACAGTCTATTGTCACACATTTTGGGTTTTGCCAGCATGAAATAACACAGATATTTTACGTTACTAGTCCTCCTATTTCTTTCCTTTGCGGATGTGTTTGTATTCAAGTACAAAGTAGAACAAGTCTTGAAGAAATATACTTTTAAGGCAATATTCCTGTATTTTTATTGTGTCTACCACATTTTGTTATTCTTTGGGTAAGTTTTCAATTCTGTTTTAGATGTTAAGCTTTAATAGTTCTTAAAATTTCTTCAGAAGTAGCAGCATCTTAATTCTGGAAAGAGAAACTTAGTTCTTGTCGTTTACTAACAATCTTGTTTTTGAAGGCGTGTAGTCAATAGATACCAGAAAATGCTGGTTATAATGTGTACTTGCTATGGACTTTGTTTAAGAAATTACCTTAAATTACAGGAATAATTGATCGCCTTGGACAACTTAATAATATAATGCATATGAAGGAAGAGAACCTTAAAATGAGATTCCGAGACACACACTCTGCTCTTATGTGGCTAAGAAAGAACAAAGACAAGTTTAGAAAAAAAACTTGTGAACCCATGATGCTTGAAGTAAGATGATTTACTTACATACCACTCTGTTAATGGTTATATTATTTATGTCTTGGAACACTTCGAGGATGACTTGGAAGACTTTTAAGACATGTCTTGGAATGTGCTGCCAAGTATATCCAAGATACTCATAATTAGAATTCCATAGGCAGTGTAGTAATTGAATAAGGTGGGATGTCACCTTTCTTCTTCAAGAGCATGCCTATTGCAGGTTTCCGGTAAGGTGCAACCAGTTATTATCCAGTCTTACTACTTAAGACTTAAGTGGTTCTTAGTTGCTGCTTAAAAAAGCAGTGGTAGTTGCCGGTTGGGTATCTCACCTTACGGCACAACCTGCTCAGCTGTGGTTACTTCTCTCTGTGATTGATCTCTGGGTGGTTTTTTTGTTTTACTCTACCCAGCCATCTAGACACATGGAAATCTATTGGTAATTTTGTTTTGTGGTTTGGTTTGGTTTGATAGCTGCTGTACTAGCCAGGAATAGCAGGCCTGCATTTTCAAAGAGGACATTATTTTTTTTTGTGTGTTCCTCCTCTTGCAATATATGCTCTATGTAATGTGAAGAGGATGAAGATCTCCAGTTGCACTTCTTTTCAGAATTGCAAACTTACTTAATAATGTATTGCCTCAATTTAAATTAGTATATTAGAATATTTATGTACAAATTACTACACTTTGTACATGTACTAGGACTGCTCAGAATTACTTTAATTTAGAATAGAATCCCAAGTATTTCTTGTTATTGGCAGAACTTTGAATTCTTCCTGAAGACCACATCAAGGTAATTTTACAAATGCCTTGATAAGGATGTCTTTACTTTTACTTAAGGCCTCATTAACCTCTGTAACATCAATTGATGTTTGAATTTGTTTTCTCTGTGTTGAGGCGTAACCCCAGGCAGCTGCTCACTCACTGCCTCAGTCGCAGAATTGGGTAGAGAATCAGAAGAGTAAAAGCTTAGACAACTCATGGGGTGAGATAGAGACAATTTATTAGGGAAAGCAGAATCCATGCACATAAGGAAAGCAAAACAAGGAATTAAGTCACAGTTTCCCATGGGCAGACAAGTGTTCAGCCATCTCCAGGAGAGCAGGGCCCTATCAAGCATGACAGTGACTTGGGTCCTGGCTTTGGCCAAGGGTAGGGTTAAATTTTTTGCAATGCTGAAGAGGATCTGTGGCTGAGGGGGCGTGGCCAGACCCTTATATGTTCCATACCATCTTACCTCATTGCTAAGGGTGGAGGAAAGGGACTCTTGCTTTTGAGAATGCATCCCTTTCAGGCTGGGAGAAGTGGTCAGGGGCTTTCCGTGTAAATTGTTAGTCTTACACCTTTTGTTTCAGCCATCGTTGTAGTTAATGTTGTAGTTAATGTAGTTGCTTTCTTACCTTGTTGCTGTTTCCAGTAAATTATTCTTATGTCAATCCATGATTCCAGTTCTCAACTCCATCCTGCTGGAGTAGGAAGCAGGGAGGGGACATGGGGAGTGAGCAGTGGCATGGTTTTAGTGAGCCTTCTAAATTGAAGAATACCATTCCTAAACTATGACGTTTGGGAAGCCATCACTCTAAATGTCCCCCCTTCCTTCTCCTCTGCTGGTGTTACATACTGAGCATGATGATCTGGAATATCGCTTTGGTCAGTTTGGATCACCTGTTCTGGCTCTGTTTCCTCCCAGTCTCCCATGCACCCCTAGCTTACCACTGTGGCAGCATGAAGGGCAGAAAAGGCCTTGGCTCTCTCAGAAATAACAACCATCTTTGTGTTATGAACCCTCTGTTTGGCACAAATCCAAAACAAAGCCACTGTGGAGAAAATGAACTCTACATCAGCCAAAACCAGTACACTTTGGTATCATGTAAATTAATCTCATGTACTTAAAAATTCAAAGCTTTCAAATTGCTGTTAACTGTACCCAGACTTTGGCCAACTTGAGATTATTAAATTGTGTAGTTTCGTGGAATTTTGCCTTTGTGTGTCATATATAGTGACATAATGTCTAGTTACTAGTGAAAGTTAACTGAAAAACACAAACATCAACCTTTCGTTCAGATTTGGAAAACATCCATTTTAAGAGTGTAGGATTTTTTTCTTAGGAATTCAAAGGCACCTCAGTTTGAGGAGTGTTTTCTGTTGCTAGTTGAAAAATATTTACTAGTGCTGGAGCAGAGCCATTAGACATGACATGGGGGTGGTTGCAATTGTAAGGTCAGGATGGAGCAGAAGAGAGAGAGAGGTGGTATGGTGAGAGATGGTGATAACTTCAAGAGTGCTGAAAAAGGATATGGATGGCTAAAAATTAAGCACAATGATGTGTGGCTTACAGTAGGTTTCCTCCCACGAGAATTGGTTGCAAGAAAGGCAGGGAATATGTTTCTAAAGACATTGTTCTTGTGTTCATTAAATGTAGATGTGAATATCATCTTGACTATTTAAAATGTTTTTGGGGTGGTAAGTCCAGTTGTATTAAATCACTTGCTCATTACCTTTCTTTATTAGATCAATGTGAAAGACAGTAGACATGCTAAATACATTGAAAATCACATTTCGGCCAATGACATGAAGGCTTTCGTTTTTGAGTGTCAAGAAGATATGGAAACATTTCTGATGGAGGCAAGTTGGCACCAATTTCTTGGGAGTCTACCAAGTAAATCTGTATCACAGCAATAGATATCTGCATCATAACAAGTAGATAATGCAAAGTGTTCAAAGGTTTTCTTCAAAATTAAGGTTTTCTTGAAGCTTAGACTAACTGGAGGAATGCAAGAATATTAAGAAAATGTGGTTTTTTAGATTGTCTTCTTTGGCAAGGCAATAATCACTTATGCAGAAAATACTGTGTACAAGAAAATGGCTAGAGCAGAAGTCCACAAATTTAGTACCAAAATTTTCCAATGCCCTTTGACTAAAGAGGCAAGAGAGCATCTTTTGTGACATGCAGTGGTCCAAGCAGCAAATCAAGCTTGTATTTTCTTAATACTGCTGTCTCTTGAATCAGTGAGGAGATTGTTCCTTTTGAAAGTCAGGCAGATGATGCAGGAGGAAGAAGCCAGAAGATACAGTGTTAAACTGTCACAACGCTTCCCAACTACAGTCCACACAACAGTGTGTTTAGTGACAAACTGTCCTGCAATTTTTGAAGACTCATCTGCCCTTCACAGAAGCTAGTCGCTTTTGTATACCCGAAGGACAATGGTGATATCTCGGGTTCTAGGGGCTTATCTTGCTTGTGTGGTTGTGGAACTCAGTTCAAGGCTGCTTTAACCAGCTCAGCTGGTCTTTCATTTATATGATTAGCTCTTTAGAGTGAGCACTTGGCTCTGGATTTCTTTGACTGCTTTTATTTTCTCTAGCATGTAGTGTTTTCAGAGACATCAATCGAGTTTGCTTTTAGACAACTTGGTTATTCCTGAGCCAGAGTGAATTTGTAAGTTCTTCCAGAGGTAATCAGTTTAAAATAATTCTGACTCTGTGAATCAATAATTAGTGTTTTACTTGCAAATAGTGACTTTTTCTGGTCTTTACCAAATAATCTAATATAATCTAAATATAGATGCGTGATCATCAGAAACTAAGAGTGAATGCTGTATGTGCACCTGCCGAATCATGTGCTGAAAATTTACCTTCAAGACCTATTGAAGAATTACAGTATGTATCTGATTGTATTGGGGAAATGGTTTTAAATGCAGTGGGTTTGTTTTGTTGCTATATTTTAGAATTTTCTATGCAAATCGAATTTTCACCGTTTCAGTTCTGGGTTAGTGGGGCTTCTTTCTGACCCATCAGTAGCTTCAGCTGACCTGCTGAATTTGATTTGTGATGCTTGCTTTTTTTATCTCTTCTTTAGTCGATATGGATTTTACTCATATTTACGAGAGTTATTTGATGCTCCTCATCCTGTGATGAGTTACCTTTGTTCCCAGTACCGTGTTCATGATGTTCCTGTGGGAACAGAGAAGACCAGAGACATGATTGAAAGGGTAAGGCATCTGAAGAAGCACAAACGCACCTGTGGCGTGGAGTTGTGTTTTGGAAATTATTTGGCAAGTAATGTGGAGAATGCGTAAAATTGCTAAAGCGATTTTATGTTTACTTTTTATTTGCCTTGTAGAAGTGGGGACACTTCATTATGGGCTAACATATTGCAAGACATTTTAAAAAATTCAGTCACCCTAATACAGTACTTCACAGAAAGTTAAATGTATCTGTCACCTGTACCAGTTCCAAGTCCGTGTCCTGGTTTTGACCAAGGGCAGGGTTGATTTTTTGCAGTAGCCCATAGTGGGAGTGGCTGAATAATCAGTGTGCCAGGTCTCCGCATATTTATATATTGACCATAGCCCCCATACCACGGAGGCTTTACTCGGCCTACTTGATTGCAGTGCATGTTTCACAGTTATGGATAACCTGGGAAACTATGTCCATGGTTAAGTACACCCCTTGATCACCAGCCCATCGGTATGTTGCATCTCCTCCGTGATGACCTGAGGTTGTCATGGGCCATGCCCCCTCTCAGCTACTGCAAAAAATTGCCCCTGTCCTTGGCTGAAACCGGGTCAGTTGTGAACCACAGTCTGAGCTGTAAAGTAAAGTAAACACTGTTTACTAAACCTAATTGACAGAATATAACTGATGCTGCATGTATAAACTGAAAAACATTTTTTGTCAAATATACCTTATCCTATGGAGGCTTTTTACTGTTTCTGGTTTACTGGACATTTTTTCTCTTTATGTATCTTGAGTTATGGTAAATCTTTGGTTATTTATAATACCCTTTTTGACATGAGTAATTTAAAACTAGCAACTCTGGTATTTTTATACCTTCTTTTTTCCTACAGGTGCATTTGCTTGACTAATACATTACAGCTCACTTTATGGTTTCATGTATTAATTCTTGAGTACTTTGTTTCTTTGTAACACAGGATACATGTGTAACATGTTATATGTCTGAAGCAAATACAATCCTTGTTCACAATGCAGTACAAATACTATCAGTGTTTTATTGGTGTCTGTAATATCTTAACAATCAGACCTGTTTAATTAGTTAAGGTAACATACTCCGACAGTATCTCAACAGTTCTTTGCTGACCAGTCTGAATTACAAGTATAATGCTGCATGGAACTTAGCGTCTTTTTGCGAAAGTTATTAATAAGTAAGTCTTGCATAAGCTGAAGTTTTTTTACTGTGGATTTTATCAAGTTTATTCCTTGTTCTGAAAAGTGTTGCCTTAAATAATGCTTTTGTCAGATTAATGTTTTCCTGTATTTCTTAGGTCATACAGGAAACCAATCTGAGGCAAATGTACACAGCAGAAGAAAAATATGTTATTAAAGTATCTTCTTATACAAAGCAAAACCTCTCTAGTAACACATGCTTGAAGGAGGCACAGTATCTCACTATTTCAGTGGATACGGATGAAAGAGGACAGTTGGAAAACCAACAACAGGTAGAAGCGTAGTTCTGTAACTACATGTTGTGAACTACTACCCATTTTATCATGCATTAAGCAGACCCTACTTGCATGTGTTAGTATGGTATGTAGTAAGAATGCTAGTGGTATGTGTTCTTTTATTTCAGGACATCAATAATACGTTAAAGTCGTTGGATGCACGTTTGACTGCACTGTTCGACAGGCAGAAACTTCTGGAACACAAAGACAATAAGCTCAGGCAAGAGAAGAAGGAGCTTTTAGAGAGAGGAAACCGAAGGAGACAGTTGGAATCAAAAATTGGTGTGAAGTATGATAGGTAAGAAACAAGCTATGTTATCTATGAAAAACGAACCATTTGAAAAGCAAAAGTATTTTTGATTTCTCTTACTGCAGTGTGCTTTTACCCTTAAAAAGTAGCCAGTAGTTGAGCATCAGATACCAGGTGATAATCAAGACAAGGTGTTTAGAAATTACGACAGTATCTGATACAACTTGTAGCAGTGTTCCAGATGATTTTCTGAAATAACATCATAGGATTCCAGTTAGATATCACTGCATGTATTTACTCAAATATTAGGTTTTTGCTCTGATTTTGTAGCACATACCTAGATAATACCGTAATGTTCATAAATGGTACTAAGTAAACATGTCAGGGATTGAGTTAGACCCCAACTGTCCATAGTATTTTTCATTACATATTTTTTGTTTTTGTGGGCCTCTGCAATTAGTTTTTCTGTTACTCTTTGTCAAAAGGCAGAATCTGGGCATGGTACAACAGATATTTCATTTAAGCTCACACTCCCAGAAGGCAGCGTAGACGACATTTACATCCAGTCTGGATCTTGTTTCGACTTAGGAACACTGTCTGTCAATTCTTTTACTATTCTGCACCTCATAAGAGAACTTTTTTCCATCCTGTCAGTGGTTTCCATGGTGGAACAATACTAGGCTGTTGTTAGTAGTCTCTTGTCTATGGGGAGCAAATGGATCACCCTCATCCTGTGCTGCAGCCCCTGACCATCTTGATTGCTCTCTAAGTTTGTTCCAAGTTGCTGAGGTTTGGCACAGTGGTCCAAACTGTGTGCAGTGCTAAACAGAGAGGAAAAATCACTCATCTTTCCTGTGCTTCCACTCATACAGGCAAGGACTGTGTTTGCTGCCAGGGTGCACTGCTTGCTTACGCACAGCTCGCTGTCCACCAATACCTCAAGCCCTTCCCTGCAGAGCTTTGCTGCAGCCAATCTGTCCTGAGCCTGTATCACTGCGAGACCCACTGTCTTCCTGGGACAGGACTCTGCATTTGTCCTTGCTGAATCTCGTGAACCTTCTGTCAACCCTTTTTCCAGCTTCAGCAGGCCCCTCTGAACTGCAGGCCTATTGTTCCCCCCAGTTCAGTGCCTAATAACTTGGCAACAGGGCCTTCTTTCTGCTCTTCCATGTCACTGGCAGGAGTGTCAAAAGGACAGACCCCAGAAGTCCTTGGTACTGGCTTCTGGGCAAGATACCACAAACCAAGAGTGACCATAGAACCACGTTTTTTTACCTATTTAGTCTTGAGTTAATCCAGACTGTGGTCTTCAAATTTGAATGCAAGAATAGTGTGGGACACAGCACTGAAAAAATGAGAGAAATTAGTCTGGATCCAGCAGACTGAGGGGAAGGTGGAGCTGATGGCAAGTTAATGCTCCCACATGTATCCACTAGTGAGGCTAAGCCTGACTTCCACTAGACACACACAGAACACATCTAAACAGCATATGTATGTAGTTACACATAGCACAGTGGGCACACAGAGCAGCTGGACAGATGCAGCACCAGTGGCTGCCTCATGTTTGTACTCTGTCTGAGCAGGATGGAGTTACCCTGGTGCAGTGTCTGTGCATATCTGCGGGCAGTGTGGATCCCATTGGCAGCTGGTTCCAAACACTCTGAATCTGCACAGTAACTACCCCTGGACCTCCATCTCCTGAATTGCTGGTACCTGGAAATGCAAACCCTTGAGGCTGTAGCCCTGCTTCTGTTGGCCTGTACAGACTGCCTCCCTCACCCGTGTGTGCCCCAATGCTGAACTGGCTGTGACTCCCTGGTTCCCCAGTAGCTCATTCTGTGGTCCTTGTCTCAGAGATACATAGGTAATATATATGTACAGAGGTAGCCATGACTGCCCCCATCTGCACCTCATAGCCAGTACTCCTGTCATCTTACTCATGAATACATACACATGGCAGCAGTCTGTGTCAGCCGGGCTGGTCCGTCCAATAGCCTTTTCTTCCTGTGGTGGCACCCTGAGTCACCCGCATACCCTCTTGACTCCCAGGCCTCTTGCTGTTTAGTGTGCCTTGGTCTTTATTAGGGGTCAAACACTCTCTTGCACACTTGCACTGTCATGTGCTGGCACCATGGACAATTGCATTGTCCCACTCCAGTGGCTGTCACTTAGGTACACCCACTCTGGTCTCTCCAGCCAGGTGCAGCCATCATAGACAAATAGGCTTCTCCTCTGACTTGTGATTTGACTGCAGTTGCTTGTACTTAGACTTACATACACACAAGTGCTGTGGTGGGCCTGGGTGTAGCCAAGATGCAGGATATTATCTGGGCTTCCGCCAGCTGCTGTTGTCTCTCTTTTATATGTGTGCAGGTGAGCTTTTATCAGGTACCCTAACAGAAAGCTAAAATTGACGTAAGTGGCAACCCCTTGATCTCCTGTCACCTCATTGTTTTGCAGTTGGGTTGGTGAGGTATGGCATGCCCTTCGTAAATGCTTGCCGAGTCTCTGTGATCACCTTTTCCATTATGCCCCTAAATTGCTTCCTGAGGGGACTTGCTCCACAATTTTCCCCGGGATCAAAGTGAGAATGATGAGTTTGTAGTTTCCTCTATCATCCTCTTGGCCTGTTTAGCAGTTTTGGAAGATCTCCAAATGCTTTGCAGCTCACTAAATATCATGGTTCCTTTTACATGTTCTGAAGGTCTAAAACAAGTGAGAATTCTGTTTTTCTGTACTAAGATGAGGATACAGTTATTTTTTGGCTAGAATACGTAACAAGAATTAAGTAAACCTCCTGAACTCTCCTGTGTTGTATTGTTGCAAAGACCTATCAGAAGAAGAAAAATACCATTCCTTACACTGATTTTTTTTTTTCATTTCTCTAATTTGAAATTTGCAGAAGTAAAGGACTATGCTTGCTGAGGGATGCTGTTAGTAGCCAAAAGTGGAGTTTCTTTAACTTTTATTTTTTTGTCTTTTGTATTTCTTTGGCTTAAAGTGCATAGGTTGGGAATGACTCTAATGTGTTTGGAATGTTTAGGACTACAAATTCATATTCTTGCTAACTGTTGGTTCATCATCAAGTTTGAGAATTTTTGTATTTTTAGTACAATTTATTTTTAATCGCTATTAATCAAATATTGATTCCTCCTATAGTTTAAGACAGCTGGAACAAGATGCTATCGACCTAGAGAAGGAGTTTCAACTTGCAAATGTAAAGATCAAAGAAATAAATAAGCACAAAGCAGAACTTGTTACTGAATTGATGCATCTCATGAAGGTATGTATTTTTAACTTGGTACATGTTCCATTTTTATGAAAAGTCCAATTCTTGTAATTTAAGTAGGAGGCATGCAACATTTGGATGTGTTATTGTCAGTGTTTTCAAGCTGGCTTTCTTGAATTATTGAATAATCTTAACTTCCTCCATTTTTCATCTCCTTTTAATTTTTTTTTCAGTTTGTCTTTCTGATAATCATTTTTAAATTGCTTAAGAGAATTGGAAACAAATAGACTTTTTCCTGTGTCCAAGTTCACACTGTAGAAACTTTGTGTTGAAATGACACATGGTAAAGATCTCAGACCTTGGCTCACCTTTTTCTTTTGAGATGCTAGCACTCTCAGAATTTTATCTTGTAGGTCCCCTAAGTCTACAATTCAAACTTTATCCTCCCTTTCATTATGGGAGAGTATTCGTTTGTGTTTATACGCTGATCATAAAAAACATGATGTAAACAGTTGCTTTCAATGCCCCATATTCGTAGCTACCCTTTAGACAGTAAAGAATCTGTTGCTGGTTTTGAAGCCTCTAGACTGTTCCTGAGGCTGTTTTGTTTGAAAAAAAAGCAAACATTTTAATGTCAATGCTGTCAAATCAGGTTCTACTGATCACTGAAGCCTGTTACATAACTTCCCAACCACAGCCTCGTTTTGTCGTCATGTGCTATTCCAGTTAAGACATCAGATATAAGAGTTGCTGTACATCTTGTCAATCAAATGCATTGTCATTACAAGATACATATCTCTTTTGTGTTTATTTTTTGACCTTTTTCCATCTCTGTGACATATGACGTCCACCAAAATCCACCTGTTGGATTCTTCCCTCTGAGAAACGGTTGAGATGGCCTTTGCTTTTATTGTATTTCACACCTTGGTATATAGTGAATGGAAAGAGAATGGGGGGGAGGGAGGGTTGATGTAAAATTGTGAGTTGAAAGTGTGTGTGTATATATGTATGTGTATGTATTTTTATATATATGGCTGAAACTATATCTATATGTATGGATACACACTTAAAAGTACATGAGGACTATACATTTTGGGGAACCTGGGTCACCACTTTTTCATTGAATTTGACAGCAGTATTGATGAGCTGAACACAGTGTGTGATTGTATGTTATGACTAGAAGGACAGGTAGTTTCTAAAGCCCAGTAGTGATTACATCAGTTTTGAGTCTGGTGAAAAAAAACTTGCTCTGTTTTCCTGTGTGTAGACGATCATACCACTGAATACCGTCAAAGTAGCTTTAGCTCTTCAGATGACTAGAATGACTGCTGAGAAAAACAGACTACAATCAGAGTACAAAGCAGGAGCTGCACAGATAAGAGCTGTACAGGTAACAGTATTTATGAATACCAAGGTATCTGCTATGAAAATATCTCACTGGGAAGCCTTTATGGTGTTGAAAAGGATGCTTCTGTGTCTTCATTTAGAAGTGGCTGTTAGAACTAAATATTTAGCCTTGATTTCTGTAGTTTGACTTCAGCCTCTTCATTTAAAGCAGAATAGTACCTTTGCCATCCTCAATTAAGACAGCTAAGCTGCTGTGAAAATGTGCCAGTCATCTTATGCTGCATCTTTTTATTATAATGAAAAGTGTGTGAAAAGGCCAGCTGTTATTCGAGGATTGCCTCTCTTCTGAGTCTGTCCATAAACGAGTAGCTCCAACCCACATGTGAAGTACAAGCTCTAGATGAACCAGAAAGAGCAGCAGAAGAGAGCTATTTTATCTTTCTTTCATAGCTCATTTCTTCATGCTGTAATTAAATGCCTTTCTTGGAGGACAGAAAAGAGGCTGAATGGTCTTTCTTTTGGTAGATCATATTAGGAAGCTATGCTGTGTTCAGGTAAAAAGTCTGAGGAATTAATTCCACAGCAAGTATACATTTCTAGAAGCAGAGGATGCTGTCATTGCTCGTGAGTTGCTGCAAAGGTTAGTTTTTGTATTTGTGGAGTAGTGCAATCTTTCAGTGCACTGGGGAATAAACTGTTAAAGAAAAGGGCACTAAGTTGGGTTTTTTCCTTGTTTTGCAAGAGTCCAGTCAACTATAACCTACTAATTCAATTTGATCATGAAGATAAAAGTAAAAATTGGAGAGCAGCTTTAAAGGTAGGAGATAGTTATTTTGCATGGACAGGTACTTCCAGAAAGAATGGCCTTACCATGCAGTCAGAAAACCATTCGAGTTATAGTTACCATCACTTGCAGGAAAATTAGGCAGAGGAGAACTTTTTAAGAGGAGCAGGAAGTAACTTGAAGACAGAGACAAATCCAGCATGTTACTTAGAAAACCACTGTTGCATAAGTTCTCACGCATGATGCATCTTTTGCTCAGTTTATCAAAGTTCACTGAAAATCACTTAATTGCTGAAGCTCAGTAAGGAGTAAGCATGTATTACAAAGCCATGAGCCTCATGTCAGTAACATGCATTGTCACTGGGAAATTCATTTAATGTTTTTAGTTGTCTCTGCACACATCATCGTTTAGGGAGTAGCTTGGGCTAGTACATACTTAGATGTCTGGTCAGATCAGTAGACAGGATTTGTGATTTGTAACATTCTGATAATTCTTAAAAATAGCCTCCTTCCTGGTAAAAGGTGTGTATGAGTCAAGTGGAGTCCCATTGAGGCCCCCTCAGGAAATCCACAGGAACATTAGCATTGCCACGTACTTTTTAATATATAGAAGGAATAAGGAATCAAAACTTGTGTATTTTTATTTATATTTATCTAAATTTTATTTTGCATACGGCCATTGACAGAAAACTGGCAAAGTTGAGTGAAAATTGCAACTTAGCTTGTTGAACTGTTAGTGCGTTTATTCTAGTACATGCTTCGTAGTAACATCAAATATCTATTGCTTTCTGGTCTTTCTGTTGCATACTGAAGTTTCTCCTGCCAAACATGCATTTTTCTCTTCACTGAAGAAATTTACTTACCTTAGATGGGATCATGCATATTCAGTATTGAATCTGTTTCAGATTTTAAGTGCCTACAGATCAACTTGAAATCTTGTTTCATGCAGCTCTGCAGAGCTCCCTTCAAGTGGGAGCTTTATATACAATTGAGAATTGAGATTCCCCACTTCAGATGATTCAGAGTTGATTTGGGCTCTGGAAATGATCAAACACATAAAATTTATGCTTCTTGTATAAAAAAAGTCTGAGTGCATCTCACGGGATCTTTTGCCTTCATTATCATGTCAAAACATTTCAGATGAAGCCAGTTGACTTTTAAATTTGTGGGATCCAAACTACTATTACAGGGCATATGCAGCTATCCAGTGGAACGTAACCATTGTGCTGTACAGTTGTATTTATGCTAATTCAGTATAATGTGAGATCTTGGCTGTAGAGAAAAGGAGGGACATCCTTCCTTTACTGTTTCATCTGTACAGCTCTGATGCCAGTCCTTGCAACCCATGTAACATTTCCCTCCTCTACAGTAGACTTTGTGAAGTGGAGGAGGTGATCTAAAAAGGGCCTCTTCTAAAATTTTTCCAACCTTTCTGAAAACACCAGTGCAGTATAGAAAAATATTTTTACAGTGTGTTTGTGGAGATCATGAAATGCTTATCTGTAATGAACATATCTATTTCGTAGTGCTTGGTGGAGAGAGAAGGAAGAACAGGTTTTTTTGAGTTGACACATGCTGGGAACAGCAACCCTAACTCTTGTGAGTGTGAGATGATCACTAATGATCATACCTGTTATTACTGCTTCTGTTGTATTTAGTAAGTAAAGATCAATTACATTTCCAGAAAGTACTGAGAGTGCCTATCAATGTCTGTGTCCTGTATTTTAAAACTGTTGAACAAGCATTTCTCTAACTGTATGATTTCCAAATGAAAATGGAATTTTTTTCACCACTGGAGGGCTCCTATATTTAGCTGAAGTACACAACAGTAAAACTTGGGAAGGCAGCTCTTGAACCTACATGCACACTTGTAAGTTGAGAGAAAATAAATTTAGCTATCTTAGAAGAATTTGCTTTTGATCAGTTTACCTTGGTATCTGTTGACTTGATGAGCAGAGAGGTATAATGAGTTCTGTTAGCTGAAGCAAATTTTTTTGCTATTTCAATAGTCTGGTTTCACCTACTTTTTCTGCTTCAGATGTGGTTTGTTGCTAGTGTGCTAGTGTTAACTCTGGAAATTCACAATAATATTTAAAAAAAAGAAAGGTTTGGGTTTTTTTTAATATCTTTTAATATTTCTTACAGCAACATTTTAATGAACTGGATAATAAGAAGCAACTTCTTTATGAGAAGTGCGTGGAATTGATGAAACAAGCTCGGCATGTCTGCCGTTTGGGTCCGAATCAAGATTTTCCAAAAGAATTTCAAGTTGTATGTACAAAAAGAAATTTTCACATATTTCTTGAATTTCTAACTTCTCCTGCAAAGAATAATCATATATTTTTTTACTAGAAGGCTCCCAGTAAAGGATCACGTGTACTTCTGTTATTGTCATTAGCCTTTTAAAGCACTTTTAAAATTGTGCTGAGATACCCTTTGACTACCACTTTGTTTTGTGCACAGGGGAAAGAAAATTTGATCTGTGATTTCAATTGAAATCCATAGTGTTGTGTTCACAGAAATAAATAGAGGCAATATTTTTCTAGCTTCCTGCTCTAATGGAGCAACACAAAAGAACTGAAGTCTCTGCCCAGCCTCTTAGAAGTATTCATTTGCATGGCTTATCTACCATAGTCCATGTCTTATACCAAATCTCTGAGTATCTCTGCCTGCACAAGTTAGGCAGCTAAGGAGCAACTAATTTTATTCCTTAGTTATGTAATAGCACCTCCAACCTTCTTTCTCTGTCCAGAATAGTTAGTGAGGGAATCTTGCAATGTAAAATTTTGAGTATGTGACACCCTGATTAGAAGTAACAGAATAGTTTATGGTTTATCCAGTTTATTTTTTTTTTTAAGATAACTCGAGTCCTTCGTTAGTATTGCTTTGTAACACATGCAGTCTTTTGTCTTGTAGGCTTTTCAGACTCTTCCAAACACATTGGAGGAAATTGATGCTTTTCTGAATGAAGAGAAAACCAGGGCTTCCTGTTTCACAGGCCTCAGTGCTTCGGTATGTTCACTGCTTTCCCTCCACCCTCTCTCCCTCCCCCTCCACCCACATTGTACTTGCTTCCCACTCTGCTAGATCTCTTGGTATAATAAGCTAGACAGCAGGAACAATGTGCTGTAAATGCCAGATTCTGCATCTATTCAGATTTCAAGTAGGTTCTTTAAAAAAGGTGCCTTAAAAAAAAAAAAAGTTGCAGTAATTTGAGAGAAACAAAGCTTTACAGTTTCTTTGCTTTAAAGCTAGAAATCTATCTTATTCTGTGTGCAGTGCAGTAGTCTGTGTAATTGTGTTTGAACAGTATCAGTGCAGTGTGGTATTTTTACAGTCAAGGTTAGAATTGCCAAATATTTTGCTGACTGCTTGTTTTTTATTCTGGCAGGTTGTTGAAGAATACAATAAGCAAACACAAGAAATACAGCTGTTGACAGAATATCTAGAGGAAAAGAAAAATGAATTGAACAACTATAAGCAAAACATTTCACAGGTAATAGCTCAAGTTATCACGTACGTGTCATTGTGATCCTACATCATTGTAGGAATGTATATACAGAAATAAGGGGTATCATTTCAGATTGTCTTGAGTGTAAACTGGGATGTTAGCTTCCCTAATTATGAAGTTTTTGCAATTTAAATGCTATCTCCAAGGGAAAACTCAGTTCTTAAATTGATTTTACATGGATATGTCTACTTTCAGGTCAAAGAAAAGTGGCTAAGCCTCTTGAAAGTGATGATTGAACAAATTAATGGAAAGTTCAGTAAGTTCTTTAGTTCTATGCAGTGTGTTGGTGAAGTTGATCTTCATATGGAAAATGAGGTATGATTGATTTTTCTTGTAGCATTCATATTTTCTTGCATAATGTTTTGCTCATATATTGGTAGAGAAAAATAACAAGTTGTCATGTGGAGATGTTATTTTTAAAAAAACACTGAACTTTTACTCAATGCTTTGGTGTACTAGAACTGACTTATCAGTCTGATTGAAGGCAAGTGAGTCTATCCAGACACATAGGACTTCACCTCCTGACTTTTGGAATAGACCTGCAGCTTACAGATCTTGGTTAGAAACACTGTATTTACTTAGCTGTTCCTCAGGTTTATGAAGTTCATGATCAAAATCTGCATTTTTAGATAATTTTTGTCCTCCATTGTCATCTAAATCTTGTTATTAGGCGTTGAATTGATTTGGTTCTACATGTAGTTTCTACTGGAGTCTGGGGACATTTTGTCTGTTCTGAAAGCAGCTGTCATTTGGCCTTGCTACCTTCTCCGTAACCTTTATAGGTAGAGTCTACCTCTGGTGAAGAGTTTAAAGCATTGATAGAACTTGGGGAGAAATACTCAATGCAATGAACAGGAGAGAGAAATCTGGTATCTTGTTTTAAATTGATTGCTGAAATGATGATTTCAAGACTTTCATATGTTAACATGTAGGCTACACTATAGTGAAAGTTAACACATAATAATTTTTTTCTAGTTTTTTTTCTGTTGTAAATTACTCAAGCAGCTTTTCTTAAAACAGCAGTGGCAGTTATTACTCAGGGCAGAAGAGTGACTGTGATGCCTTGAGGGGCTGCCTGGAAACAGAGACTAGACAGGAGTAAGGGAATAAAGGTGGATATTTATTTGAAAGGCCTTCAAAGGTACACCCAGGGGAGCCAAAGGCCACGTCAAAGATGGACCCCAAGAGGGACCCCAAGATGGATGATGAATCATGAGTTCTTCACACTTTTATAGGTTTGGTTCATTTGCATATGAGCATACATTCTCCAATTAAAACTTTAGGTGATGATGTAATTTCTTCAATTTCTCCATCTCTCTAGAGGCCCTAGTTTACACTAGTGCCCTAGTTTTTGGGCCTAGGACAGCCTAAGTGTCCTTGAACAGCAAGCTCGGAGAGGCTTTGTTATGTCTATCTGGCATAAGAGAGCAGCAACTAGCAGGCTACAAGAAACTTCAGAGTTACACACTAGGCAGTACAGGATTTAAAAATATAAAAGCTAGAACCTAAGGCATCAACTGGTAAGGCTGTTTATATGAACTGCACAAAAAGTGTTTCCTGGAGACTGGTAATATGAAACAGTAGAACATTAAAACGTAGACTTTTCAGGTCTTTTGATAATTACCTAGACAGATCTATATTACACAAAAACTATCTTTTATCTAAAAGTATGGTGGGAGAGAGAACACTGAAGGAGCAGTAAAGCCGTTTAAAAGCAGGAGTCTGGAGTGCCTTTCTGAATCTCTTCTTTGGAAGGTCTTGCTTTTCTGTAGCGAGGATGTTGCAAATAGTTTCAGGAGATTAGCTAGTGTATACTGTGCTAGTGAGTAAGACTTCTTTCCTCAAGGGATCAATGGCTACAATCCAGAAAGGTGGATAATCTGTTCTTGAGTTTGTATTCCTTACTCTTCTCTGCAGGAGAATCTTTTGCCTCACCCGTAGATATGAAGAGAGAGACTCTTGAGGTAGAATTACTTTTTATTAGAAATATTTCTGTGACACTGAGGTTCAAGCCTCTCTTAGTCTGTCTTGTAGGAATATTGAGATCTGTGGATATTCTTGGTGATACTACCTACTGTCACCATTGGATAATAGGAGGAATTGGACATTAGGAGGAGTTTCTTCATAGGGAGGGTGATTAAACATGGAATGGACTGAGGCGGGAGGTGATGGAGTCACCGTCCCTGGAGATGCTTAAGGAATGACTGGACAGGGCACTCACTACCATGGTCTATTTGACAGGTTGGTGTTTAGTCATAGATTGGGCTTTGATCGCAGAAACCTTTTCCAACCTAATTGATTCTGTGATTCTGTGTGAAATGCTTCACTGGGTTCTTCCTTAATATCCTAGCAGAAGCCTCTGTAAACATTTTAACTTTCCTTGGTAACACTTAGTAGCCAGAATTCAGACTGCTAGCCATGATAGCCCTCACATTCCTTGATTCACCACAAGGAGTTTTGAGCATAATTTTTGTCAGGTTTTGGAACGTCTGTCAGTTATACAAATTGGCATTCCAAATAAGCTGGCAGTTGTCAAGGTCTGACGGATGCCATCATGGCTGTGTTGGACATGAATCTTTTTTACTTGGTTTTGCTAGACTATATCTTGTTCACATTTTCAAACGTAGTTTCAGTCTGTGCGATTGCATCTGAAATTACAGTGGGCCTAGAAGCATTAGATTCTGGGTTTTATTTCTGCTTACATGAAGTTGTAATCAAAAAAACTCACAGAATCACAGGTATTCTAAGTTGGAAGGAGCCACAAGGATCATCAAGTCCAGCTCTTAAGTAAATGGCCCATACAGGGATTGAACACGCAACTTCGGTGGAGCATCGTGCTCTGACCAATCAAGCTAACTCAGTGGCCTCTGAACACAACTTTAGGAATATTAGAGAATACTCTGAAGATTTCTTTTTTGTCTTATGCATGAATGCATTTCCTTGCATGGTCCTTCTTTTGAACCACATTTGTTGATACTTTGCATCATTGGCTGAGGCTGCTGACAAGTTTCACTTTCCTTTTAAAGAAAAGCCAGGGTTGGAATCCTTATGTATGGTGTTCCTGTTGAGGTGTGGAAAGGAAATGGCTCTCCTGGTGGATTTTGGGCTGCTTGCACTTGAAGAGGTTCAGATTGGTATTCAGCCACACACACCATTACTCCACTGTTCAAATTGATAGTATCCTAAGGCATTTTTTTTCTGATGAATGGGATTTATAGGGGCATTGCCTTCTCCTTCTAGCCAAGATTTTTATTTTCCTATTGATGTTCTTACTGTGTATGAAGCTTTTCTTAACAGCAATTAACAAATCATAGTCATGGAGAGGGAATGGTATTGGAAATTCTTTAACAAAAGTAGACAAGAGTTAAGGAAAATAGATGAAACAGAATTAATATATTGATCTTAATTTGAACCTGAGTAGTTGGTGTACATTTGTATAAATGTCCTTTAGTTTGCACATCATCATAAAATAAGGTGTAGTATGAAGAAAATGAGTTTAACAGGTACTGGCTTTCACAGGAGGAGTATGAGAAGTATGGGATTCGCATTAGAGTCAAATTCCACAGTAGCACTGAACTTCATGAATTGACTCCATATCATCAGAGTGGAGGTGAGAAAACTGTTTCCACTATGTTGTACCTGATGGCTCTGCAAGAACTCAACAGATGTCCTTTCAGGGTTGTTGATGAAATAAATCAGGTGAGAATCAATAGTGCAGTATTGTTCTTTGTATATACAGATGCTTATGACATAGTGGAGAGAACAGACTTTTTTTTTCTTTTCAGGGAATGGATCCAATGAATGAGAGAAGAGTTTTTGAAATGGTTGTGGAAACTGCTTGTAAAAAAAGGACATCTCAGTACTTCTTCATTACACCGAAGGTGTGTGGCAGAAAATGAAATAGGAAGTTTGAACTGTTGAATTGGATTTTGTGTGATAATACACTGATGAACACTGTATAACTTTCCTCTGTTTTACCTAAGAACCTTGGATTAAAGGGTAACTGAGAGGGTTTGTCCATTTTAAGGACAGTCAGGCAAGAATTCGGACAATTTAGACCAAAGTTTTTCTCCTCAAAAACCCACTCTGGAGTTGTGGCCTCACTGGAAGTATCATGTGTTAACCACCAGTGGACAGGGTTATCATGGAAAAGGCTGTAAAAGGTAATGCCTCTAGCTAACAGAATTCAGACTGTAGCAGAGACCAACTTCTAGACAAGTCAGATGATGATACTGGAGGAGGAGCAGGCTGATGCTGCTGATGTCAGAAGAACTAGAAGAGTCCCACATTATTACTTGAATAGTTATCCTGTATTAATCTGAGACTTACAGGCTCAGAAAAGGTGAGATCTGGGCTCCAAGAGTGACCAGTTTGATTGTACTCTTTGGTAAATTTAAAAAAAGGTAGTTGACTTACTAGGCATACAGTGATGCAATGCCAAGGCTTGAAAGGGGTAAATAGGGTGGCTGTTCACTTGCACCATTAACAGAGACTAATGTTAAGTTCAGCTTGATCCAAGACAAATTGAAACAGTAAAGGTTACTTGTATGCCAGGGAGACAAGCAGTCAGTAGTGTGCTGGTTTTTATTAAGATACCAGTTCCGTATCCCATTACACACTGTATTTTAGAAAATCTGGCTGGTATGTCCTGTTTTTTCAGTAAATAGTAATTGAAGGGTGTAAGTAAAGCCACCTCGTAGTATTTACCTTACTAGAAGAAGATAGAAGGTAATGCTTCTTGTTCCTTCTGATCTTGCAGTATGCTTACCTCTGTGCAGTTTGGTCATTTCCTGACCACATTACTTCTTTGTTCTGTGTTATCTATTCCCTTTTGTCTTCGTGTGATTCCTGTCACTGGATCAGCTTTTCTCTGCGCTCTCCTACTTAGAGAAAGAACAGAGTGATTTGGGTGTTGGAAGATAGATAGCTCAACTAACTCTAATGCTTCCCAAATGTAAAGAGTTGTAGAAAATTACTGTCTGGGGTCCAGAAAGTTGAGTCTGTTGTCAGATTACCAGGAATAAAGACAGGGGAAAATGGACTGTTCAGAGCTAACCAGAAAGATCAAAATAAAAATGAAAAAGCAGAAGTAAAAAAATCACAGAAGTTTAAAAAAGCAAAAAAAGTCAACATCATGGTAAGAGGAAACTCGAGGACTGTGTTGTACCATTATTCAGCAACAAGAAACACTGTTATGAAGAGGTGGCTGAAGATATTCTTTGTGCCTCCTTCCCTCTTCCCACCCCCCCACAAGCAGGTGATCACCACAGTTAACATGGCAAGTTATAATGCCCTGTCACAAGAAAAATTAGTGAGAGACCATGTCATGTGAAGGTTTAGCTGATGAGAGTGTTTGTGTGGGCTGCATTAGAGGATAATTAAAAGGCTGCACTGGGCAGGCAGAGAAGGCCAGACTCTGCTGTTCCATGGTTTACCTGCAGTTCCTGAGCCTACGCTGTATGTCACCACTCGGTAGAAAGCAAGTGTGTAATCACCTACTAGAAAGTGTGACAATTTGTCATATTAAGCAGAGTTCCATGCGTGTACCCAGTGGATACAGGAAAAACTGTGACCCTTTTTTTTCAGTATGTTGACACCTCCCCTGGTTATATTTTTAAGCAAGCTGCAGAGGGGAGGGTTATAAATTAATATACAGTAAAGTTGATTAGGAATATTGTATTCTGAATAGTTGTGAATCACTGTCACAATGAGTAGATGAACTGAATGTGTTCTTAGAAGTGGGTTTGAAAATTAGTATTTTTAATACAAATCTGTGGTGAAACAGACTACGTTTATTAAACATACAGATAATCACCGTGTTGGGAGTTAATCCTTTTTTCGCTGTAAAGCAAGATTAGAATTCTAAATAATCTTCGGTTAGGTAACTTTGTTTGAAAACAGAATTCATTTCAGTACAGACAAACATAAAATTTGGTATTCAAGTGGGAAGAATCAACAACAACTGGGAAGAGGGAAGTGGCAAGTTGAACATCAGTTGCAGGTAGATTGTTCAGTGTCATCCTGAGCACTGCTTGTAATGTACAGTTTGCATGACATCTTTGTCTGCTGGGCTTGTGCTTGGCAAGGTTTGGATTATCATAAGTATCCAGCTTTGGCTGTTAAGCTTCAGAAAAGTAGGACAGGGGCTGGAATTACTCCAGAAGATAGCAGTGCAACTTCTAGTAATTTTGATTGTTCTGAATTTCCGCTAATGGAAATTGCTTAACTCAGAGAAGCACAAGGCTAAAGAGAGACATAGATGTACTTAGATACTATGACTATCTCCTGCCCTGCCCTGGGGAAAAAAGGGAAAAACATTATTCTGTGCCCACGGTGGAGTGGAGTTATTCTCTGGATACAGCAACAAAGCAAAGAGATTGTTTGCAACAAGAAAGTACAGATTAGATACAAAGATTTACTTCTAATAAGAATACCGATGGATGGAAATTGGCTGAAGAATGAGTCCCTGTGAGGGGGTTTCTGGGAACAAATACACTTCATTTGTCAGGCTATAACCCTAATATATTGATATTTTTGAGATCTAAGGTTTTACATAGATCTTATTCACCTTTTTTGGATAATGGGGAACATCTAGCTATTTTGACTTCGGTTTCTGTGTTTTTCACCAGCTCCTGCAGAATCTCACTTACAATGACAAGATGACAGTGCTGTTTGTCTACAATGGACCTTTTATGCTGGAGACATACAAATGGAACATGAAGCACATGAGGAGACGGCAACGGCGGCTTACAAGGATGACTGAATAGTGGTATATAGCTATAGATACATGGTTCTACAGGAGTGTTTTATATATCTTTCTTGAAACATCTGGCTTTCAAGAATTCAGAAATTGTCAAAGAGGAAAACCTGCAAAGAACTGATAATTGAGAACTTTGGTTCTTAAAACTTGTGCAAATGTTTGACAGATTTGAAATGCATGATTTTCTTTTTAGGTCTTTCATACTGGTCACTTTCTTCAAAGAACCTACTTTTCTCAATAGTAGGTTTAAATAAAAATGAAGTTTCTTTTTTTTTTCTAGTCTATCAGTTAACACAGCATCAGAAGTGCTGGTAATTTTTCTAGACTTACTCTATGACTGTTGTTTTTTAGAGGTTGGGGGTTTTTTTCCCAAAAATTGGAATTTGCTTTTGGTAAATAATTTTACTTTACCACGGATGTGGATATTATTCCATTTCCCTATTGACATGCAATTTTTAAAAATTAATTCAGGTGATCTGTAGGAAAAGAATGGTTTGTAATGGTTTGTTTTGTAATAATAAACCTGAAATTAATATACAGAATATGATTCTATGAATATATTATTGTTGAATAAATACTTTATCTCAGAATTAATAAATAAATATAATAACATTTCATTTTGTAGTGCTTGAAGGATGAGGTCTTTCTAGCAATTCTCTTAGCAAGGAGACTGACAGAGTTCCAGGTCTTCCCAAATCGGTGAGCTAGTGAGCTTGCAGAAGTAAAACTAAGCAATATATAACTTCTTGTGTGCTTATTTTTCTAAGTAAAACTTGATGCATTTTTGGTGTTAGAGAAAATAGTGCTGCAGATTTCACATGTAAGTTGAACCCAGGGGGCTTTTTACAAGGGGTCAGCTGCATTGGAGTGATTGTACAGTCAATTGCTTTTCAACAGAAAGCCGTAAAAATTTTTAACAGAATGTTGGCTGTAACTGTTAATCATTTGGAAATACAGGTTATCAACAGAATGTTGAATACTTAAAACAAGGTCCTGATTATTAAGTTAACTATTAAAACAGTAAAATTCAAATATTCGATGTCTGGTTTGAGTGGGTGTTTTTCTTAACAGCATCTTGGCAATGAACTTTGCTAGTGAAACTGGTATGTCAGGCTTTGATATTCGCATATTTGGAATAAAATAACCCACTACAAAATAAGTGCTGGAATCTGGAAGGTTTTAGGTCTTATAAAGGGTAAGAATTGTAATTGTTCTTTTGAATAGATAGATGAGCCTTCAATGCAGTAGAGAACCACTCATTCTTGTTACTACAGGCCACTCTTGGTCAATGGAATTGTCTGACTGTGAAATGAGTTCCTGGAGTAATTTCTATGACAATTAGTGTCCCAACACAAGTATTGAACAGAAGATCTGAAAGTGTGGAAACTCAGGCTGTGGTCCAGAGATAGAGTGTCTTCAGCATAATTGAGGCTACAGGCCTATCTGCCTGTCCACTGTATTGAAAGATCTTAGTTTTAAAAGTGTTCTTCAAAATTATCTATTATCAGGGAGTTTCTCCATGGGAATGGTTTCTTTTCCTGTACCCTCTGTTGCTGCTACTGTTCGTTTTCATATCTCATTGCTGTTTGCAGTAAATAGTTCTTACCTCTCTCAGCCTATGATTGTTGTCTTTATGTGCCTCCAGTTCTCCTCTCCAGCACACTGCAGGGGGAGGGGAAAACAGAGCAAGAGAGCAGTATCTGGTTTGAAGAGTCTTGGTGGGGGCACTGAATTGAGGAGTACTGTTGGTGAACCAGGACAGATTGGCACAGTGTCTGATGGGAGGTGTCTGACAGGAGAGCTTACATCATGGGAAGCAGGGGAGGGGGAACCTTGGCACTCTAGCTTCTCTGTAAATAACTGATCCAGAATTACTTTATTTACTTCTGACTCACTAAAACACACTGTCCAAAATTACTTTTCCTAGAACTTTTGTTCTGGAGCATTTTTTCCCCCATACCTTGCTAATTAAGAATAAAACCACGATTCAGTACACTATAATTTGGGAGAGAAAGGAGATGCAAAAGGGAGTTAAATCCTCTGCTCCAAGAAAAATTCTTCACCTGTCTCTGCCTGAACATCTGAAAATCATATGACTGTTTCTATGCTATTGCACCCAGACTAAGCTTGCCAAAAGCCATGCTTCTATGAGGGTCGTTGATCCAGTGTCCTTTGCGTATTCCAATAGCCTGGGTGAAGAGCAGTTTTTTGTAGCAGGGGCTGATGTAGTAGTTGCTATACCTCATTTTACTTTGGTGCTACCTTCAGCCATTGACAAGGCTGAACTAGTAGGGAGAGGGGAGATAAGTGCAGAAAGCAGATGTTTTTAGCCACTGAAAGCTTTTCAGTCTTGACTGTAGCAGTGTTGAAAGCCAGTAGGGAAAGTGTGGAAAAATAAGGGCCAGTAGCAACAGCAGAGGCAGAAGTAACAGAGGTGATAAGCAGCACTACAGGAGCCTACCTACCAACCTCTCCTGTAGCTCAGCTCTTTCCCAGTGGTGCAGTCCTCTGACACCAATTCCCATCTTTATGCTTTACACCAAATTCCTCCAGCTTTTCTTCACTAATCTGCTCCCCAGTTGCTCTAGCAAGTAATTCCCCGGTTGTCCAGTCTTTCTTCTGTTGATCTGTTACCCCTGCGAGGCCAATGGGGTTTTTTTTGACAGTTGTACTAGTTTTGGCTAGGATAATTTTCTTCACAGAAGCCTGTATGGGGTTATATTTTGGGTTTGTGACCAGAACACTGTTGGTTACATAGGGATGTTTTAGCTACTGCTAAGTGGTACTTGGACTGCACTGAGGCCTTTTCTGTTTCTTACACTGCCCAACTAGCACAAGAAGTTTACAAAAGGCTGGAAGGGGACTAGGTGGACAGCTGACTCCAACTGAGCAAAGGGCTATGTCATGGTGTATGACACTGTCCTCAGCAGTAAAAGCTAGGGGAATAAGGAGGGGTGTTTGGAGTTACGTCTTCTGAAGTAACTGCTGCGTGCAGTGGAGCCCTGCTTTTCTGGAGGAATAGCGGGACACCTGCCTGTTGATGGGAAATAATGGATGAAGTCCTTGTTTTGCCTTGCTTGTGCACACAGCTTTTGCTTTCCCAATTAAACTGTTTTTATCTCAACCCACAAGTTTTCTCGCTTTTACCATTTTGATTCTCTGACCCATCCCCCAGGGGGCGGGTGGCTGCGTGGCCCTGAGCCGCTGCCCAGGATTAACCCACAACAAGAGTGTATGTTGGTCTCAAAACATGACATTACACCTGTCATTATTGCACCTGGAGCTGCAAAGGGTCTTGGCAAATATCTTGGCTTGTTGTGTATTCATAGAAGAGCAAGTCACGTGCTCACAGAATGACCTCTTTGAGAAGGACAGTGATGAGAACATGGCAAGTTAGCTGGAAACGAATGACAGGCTTCCCTTCGTTGGGCATAAGGAACCATGCACAGTAGCGGACAAAGCTGATCTTGCAGGAAGCAAGAAGGAGGGGAGAGATGATAACTCAGAGCATGGTGGCAGAAGATACCAAGGAGCCTTGGAAAAGAAGAGAGAGCAGAAGAGTGCCCAGGTAACATGTTAACATGGATGGTTCAAAGTGTATCTGCATCATGTAATTTAAAGGGGAAGGATGTCCAATTCCCCCTTTGCAATTTCTAACCAAAGCTGTAGACTGTGAACATTATGCAGCTTGACCTTAACCGCAGTCCATTAACAGTGGTTTACCTCAGTTTGGGTCATGTAATAGTTTTTTCATGGACAACAAAGGTTTTTTTGGATGGTTTGGTTTGGGGGGGTTTTTTTGTTGGTTTTTTGTTTGGTTTGGCGGCTTGTGTTTTTTTTGCAGGGCTACTTGTTTGGTTGGTTTTGTTGTTGGTTTTCCTGAGGAATAACACAGTGTAAATCCAAAGCAGATGATCAGTACAAAAAGTGCAAAGGTACTTCTCAGACACCACCAAAGAGTATCAGCCCCACTTTGTGCTCCTGCAGTGATGCTTAAAGGACTGTTCAGGTGAAAAGCCACTGATTTTACAGTTTTCTGTGGGCCCCAGCAGCTGAGGAATCTGATTCTGCTTTGTGTCTGCTTCTGAGTTGAACTGTACTGTCCATGAAGGACTTTCCTGGTCAGAATTTTTGTAGTATTTAAAATACACTTTGCTGTATAAAATATACTAGCTTTGTGCCAATATATTTAAAGTGGTACAGCTGCTAGTGTGCATGCAATTCCCTAAGCATCAGTATGTCAGAAATCAGTATGTTCATGAAATCATTTCAGTAGCTTATATTGGGAGAGCCTTTTATTTCAGTTTGAATAAATTTACAGTAAGGCTGTCCCCCTTGAAATGTTTGTTTTAAAATGATACCCCTAAGAAGTACAGTTCATTAGATGTAAGAGTTGAATGTAGTTTAGCTTCTAGATAAGGCCTGGATTATTTTATGCAATCCAGGAAAGCAGGGGCAGTGATTTGCCACCAGCATTGCACAGGCTAATAATACAATTGTGGTTTTCCCTTGTACTTTTTGACAGTGCAGTTATGCATGGCTTTTCATACACCTTCAAAAGGTGCTTTCTGCTTGGAAACACAGTTCAAGGCCACCAAAGCAGTAATTAACAGAAGAAGAGCCCAAACCACTGTATGTGGTCCTCCTGGGGAGTTCTGATATACCTTATATATGTGTCTTCTGAAACTCTTGCTGCTGTCTTTCTGGCCCTGCCCATTAGCCAGACGAGAAAGAAAAAGCCATTGAGAAAGTCCAAGATTTCTCTGTGCACCTTTTTAGCACAGTCTTGGAATGGCTCTGATATTGTCTGTACTCCTTGGTATCTTTCTCCATGCGTTCTGAATTCCAAGAGGGTGTTTTTGGATCTTGAAATAGTGAACTGCCCTTATGTACTCTCTGATTCTCCTCGTGCTGTGGTTTACACACTCCATTTCCTTTGTACCTTGTGTTTCGCTGTGCAGACATACAGGCATTATATGGCCTAAGAGGCAATAGGCAGTATGAAACAGAGACTGATGGGGTTTGATATGAAAAGTGATAGGATGTTTATCAATTATCAGTTGAAAGTCACAAGCCAGTAAAATACAGCAACAGTTGTAGCAATTCCAAAAATAAAAGCTGAAAGGAATAGGGATGCTAGCTCACTCCAAAAGCCATAGATGAACCAGAAAAATACTGTGTGTAATCATACAGAAATAAATGTCTGTTAAGGATTAGAACTGATGTTAGTCAAGATCTTCTCTTTTGAAATGATTTCCACAATACCTCTGGAAGTGTTTGAGGAGGTGTTTTAGGGGTCAGAGAGTTTCTCAGCTGAGGAAAGCATGGCAGTAAAAGCATGGTAGCTGAAAAATTCTTGCCATTGGGAAAGCTTCCCCTTTTTTAAGGGAGTTCCTCAAAGAGCACTTGAGTAAGTACAGTATTCGGACAGTTGTGCCATTTGCATTAAGTTACTGCTGATGAAAATTTTCCCATGTGGCTGAGCAGTGTGAGCAGCTCAACATGAAAGAGGTTTTGTTTCCAAAGCAAAAGTCATTGAGAAAGTGGTGGTTGTTACAGACCTCTGATGCATAAATGAAACCTCACAGGCTCTTTAGCCCTGGAAGAGTGAGTGCTGAATAACAGTGTTACAGACTCATATGGAGATCAAAATTATCCAGGTCACCCAGCAGGCACATTCAGAAAGCCAGCCTTCCTTGTATGCAGCTTTCTGAACCACTCTGCAGGTATTTAACTGGATTTTTAAGACATTTTGTGGCATGTTTCCTTTCTTTTTTCCTTGGTAGAGAGGAAAAATGAAAATATAGGAGACCCTCACAACCTTGTAGAAATTGTGTTCTCAGAATCAGCAGGTCTGTGTTCAGGGTCACACTTCCCCATGCCACTGCTGCCAGCGCCATGGTGGTGCACCCAAGTCTTTGCATGATGTACCCATTTCTAGTCAAAATTTATACCACTCCTGGTGAGACCCCTCTGTACAGTGTACTCCATCTCAGTGGTTGGAAATGTCCTTCTAAGGCCTTCTCTACACTAGGCAGATTTTGGTGGCTGTTCAAATTACAGCACTAAAACCAAATATTAAAAGGTTTAAGATGAAGAGTGGTAAATTTGTGGAAAGTCTTCTATGATGGGATTGCAAGGGAATGAGGCCAGTGCCACAGCCCTGTGTCCCTTATTCCTAAAATCAATTACAAGCTGAAAAAACAAAACATTACTGTCCAACCTAAGAAGAGAAAACTCCAACTCAGCATCGAGTCAAATCTGGAAACTACTTACAAGTTTTGTTCCAGCTGCAGATGGCAATCTTCCACCCCTTTGTCCCTGCCTGCATTGCTGGAAGGTTACGTGTTCCCTCATCTTGTGGTCATACCTTAGCAGTGTGCCCACGCACCAGGTCCAGTTAGTTCCTGTAAGTGGCTGCTTTCAGTAACTGTGATGTCAGTGACATTACAGGTCAGGGAGCTTTTTGGCACAGGGTACCTTGCCTTCCCCTCCTTCAGAGGCCAAGCAGATGCCTTTTATCTCCATACACCAGTGACCCCTCCAAAGCCATGGAAAGCTCAAGGCAGCAGTGTGGCTGCACAGGCTGAAGCATCATTAGCTCACTGAGCAGCTGCTCGGTGTGAGGCAGAGCACCACTCTGAGCTCAAAAGCTATGGAGCAATGGGAGACAGACTTCTTGGGACCTGTAGCATGCAGGTGTTGGGGATACTTCTTCCTGAGTACAAGTTGTGTCTCTGTCTCCCTGCTGTATCGGTAGAAGGAATGCCTGGGAAAACACCCTGGAAAAGTAGAGAAACATGACCCAACCCACATGATGACTAGCAACACTAAGACCTTTGAAGCTGGTTCACACACCACTCAAACTATGGATTTCATAATGTGCAGTATTTTGTTTGTAGTCATTCAGGCTGGTTTACTTGACCACTGCTTGACTGCAGTCATTCAAGACAACATTTGGGGTTTTTATTCCTTTTTTCTTTATTTGGACAATATATATATACATATGTACAAAAAACATCTATGCCTACTTTTTTTTTCTTTTCTTTTTTTTACAATTTCATGTGATTTACAAAACAGGACAGCAAAATAACTTATAAAGAATACGAATACTATACAAAAATAAAACTGATTAAACTGTTGGGAGTTGGTATTTTACAGTGTTACAGATCACTGGTTTGTAAAACAGCATTTTGAAGTATGTGTCCAGTCTGCTGTATGCTGGGCTGAGTCCATCTGGAAGCTGAAAACAGATCTGTAATGTCGGTCATGAAAAAAGTTCAAAAAGAAATATGTAATATAGCTATACCTTTAAATCCATGACTTCTCTATACTAATAGACTTTCTTAATCAAGGAGAGGAGCTGTCCTAACTTCAGCGCTATTAAGTACTTCCAAAATAGTACAACAAGTACATACAGTATTAGAGAACCTGATTTTCCTTTTCTTTTCCAACACTTGCAACACTATTTAAAACTTAACTTCAAGATGCAAGGAACTAACCAGTTTGTTTTAGGTGTTAAAGCCATTGTTTGCTTTTACTAAAAGAAAAAAAACCAAACCAAATTAACCAAACAGTAAAATGAAATCCCCAAACCTGATTATTCCTAATGCATTCTGTTAGTGGTTAATTAATCACATTAATGCTGTCTGTCCAATGCTGAAATACAGCATACATTACTGTTTAGGAAGGGTTTTTTTCCAGAAACAGATCTTGTCACTGGCAGTGGTGACACGTGCCTTGCATATCCCATTGTCCCATGGACTAAAGTACCTCCCCACCTATTTCAGAGTTTGTAGAAACAACGTTTCTTTAAGTGTGCCATTCTACCGCAAATACACAACATGGAAACCATAAAGCTGGCCATTTACTTCCATATATCAGTTAAGCCTGGTAGCTAAGTGACCAATACATTTACATACTGATTTAGGAGCTGCTTATCAGCTGTAGCTTCCAGTTGTGGTTGATTGGATGTGAGGATCTCTCGTATTTCACAGGATCAGGCTTTAATTTTCCAAGTGCTGCATTTGTCCCACAAAATGGCGACAATCCAGACTGCAGGACGGAGACTTGAAATCTAGCTTGATCTTCAGAGAGAAGAACAAAGATGAACACAGGTGCACCTTTGAATCTCATCGGGCTGCTCATGGCCCTGACCCTACTCCACAAGGCAGCATTAACAGTACTGGTAAGCAGAACACTTTCTGTATTTCTACATCAGTAGAAACACCAACACTACCAGTTTTTATTACAAAGAACCTATGTCCCTATGACTCAATCTGAATACGAGAAATTAAAGTTTGGTTTCTAAAATAAATGTTTCAAAAAGCTGAAACGGAGGTAGAAAGTGTGCTTGGTTTCCTGATGTCTTCACTGAAGAAAACACATCCCTTTTTATTCCACAGACTGTTCAATATCCCCAATGCTTTAAAAGCAGTTCTCTTCACATAGACGAAATCTATCATGAACTACACAGGTAAAAACACAGTATGCAAACTGATTTCTAATGCTGAAAGCCATATACAACTGTAGAGGAAAACACTCTACTCTCCGAGTTAATTTTTTATGTTTGTTTCTAGGAAGCAAGCTTTTTATCAGATAAAACAATAAGATACTGTAATTGCAGGTGTGCTAACAAGATCTTTTATGTACAGAATTTTACAAGATGATCTAAATTCATCTGCAGTGGAGACACTTTGGGTTTCAGTGTAAATACTCACAAAATGAATTTGGCCCTAAGTTTCTGTAGCAGGGCTGCACCTCCCCTTCCTCTTCTGGAGGAAGGGGTAAAAACCAAACAGAAGAATGTTTCTGGAAAAAAAAAAATGTGTAAACAGAATTCTCCTCCCCTTATGCAGCTGAGGAGGGGAAAAAACATATCACTGATAACCTCTTAAATTTTATGCTTTTAACATAAAAAAATTTGAAATATTCACTAATGACCACAGCTGAAAGTTTTCATTCAGTGATCCTTCTGCTCCTTTTAAAGATCAAAAAATAGCTTTAAAATAAAAGTAACATTGCCTTTATCAGCATTTGACGTGCCATGCATGACACAGGTACAAAGTACCAAGAGAAGCTTATGTCATAAAGGAGTATTGCAAGACACCTTCCCTATTTCAAATTAGTTTGTGGTATTCCCCTATACTCCAGAGAAAGAGCAATCAAGATATACAGGAGCCCTTCCAAAGTGCTCCTTACAGTAATTCTAGGTGTTTCCATTAGCAGAGTGCTCTTAAGGAAAGGTCTACTCTCTCCATAAACACACACAACTCCCGCAGGACTCCAAGGGAGTTAGGCCATGGTATGAAGAGAATAAATCTTTAAGGCAAGTGTAGGAAGAGAAAAAGCCTTTAAAAAAGCAGCAGTTTGTAAAGATGGCAGCTGCTTTGTGCACCCATTCAAACAAACCACAGCTGAATAAAGCACTGTTAGTGGCATTTCTATAATACAGTACTGTATTATTGACAAGTAAAGTATAGGATCATATGAGAGACATATGCTTCAGCTCCCACATGTCCGCCACATTATATAGGCTGACTTGTATTTTTCCACATAAGTAAATAACAGAGCTAAATACACACACAGTCAGAAAATTACTGAGCTCTTTATGGGGATTTTTTTTGCTTTAAGTATCTTCTTGAATCATACATGTTTTTACTGGAAAAGTCCAGCTTATATTCAAAAGTATAGTATATTTAATACAAAGAAGAATTAAAAAGACCTATTTACTTTAATGGGCCTCATTGAGTATAAATTCACCTTATCTCAGTATATCAATCAGATACTATTGGTAACATGTAATGTTTCCCTTAATAGTCTCTTTAAGTGCAGGATCGCAGAAGATACACAGAAGTAACCCACTTCTACAACGTGCTATGGAGTTTTTATCTGAGAGCTATTTATGTGACTCGGAAAGTGTTTTTACTCGACAGACTCTAAATACAAGCAGCATTACACTGTTCAACAAAACATGTTCATGACACAGCAATCACAAAGACTTTGGGGTCATGCTACTGTGGTGGCACAGGCCAGACCGCCCAGTCATATGTATGTATGTCAGTATCAAAGCGTTACATTAGAAGAGGTGGTCACCTCCTTGCTGGCTGCCCCTTCCCTCCTCTCACCCCACAGTCCACTTGTTCCAGACTGTTGTTCTCAGTGCAGGGCCAGGAGGTGGAAGACGGGGAGGGTGATACTGAGTACGCTGTTTTTTTTTTAATGCCGGCTACATGTGCTTTTGGACAGCGAGGGTGACCGGCACCGCAGCGGATGCTCGTGCTCTGGCACCACTGCCTGCATCCTCGCCACAGCCTGCCTCTTCCCCACCCCTCCCCCAGGGCCAGCCCTGCCTTCACAAGGAGCTGCTGGAGCTGGACTTTTTGGACCGCTTGATCATGCTGGGGTGGAACTCAGTGTGGCGGCGGGCGTGCTTGGTCAGGTGGTCGCTCCGCATGAACCTCTTCTCGCAGAGGGGGCACCGGAACTGTTTCTCGCCAGTGTGGGTTCGGTAGTGCCGCGTGAGCTCGTCAGAGCGGGAGAACTTCTTAAGGCAGTCGGGCCACGTGCAGGGGAATGGTCGCTCACCTGTTTAGAGGAAAGGATGACAAGAGATTTAGGGGGGCAGGGGTAATGCAGATCAGCACATGCCAGCTTTGCTGAGGAGCCAGAGAACATGCTGCTGAGGGGAAAAAGCTGCTTTTGTTTCCTGCCATGGAGCCAACGTCTGTGGAGTTGTTGATAACTCACTTCATCAGGTTTCAGTCTCACCTCCAGTAGAAGCCAAAAACCCCTCCAAACACATGAAACTCGCATTCTAGTGCAGAACCTTACATGACCTGAAGACTGTCAAAACAACAGATGAGGTCTGCCTGTGCCTGTATGTTTTTCATGTTGGTCTAACTACAGTAGCCTGGGAAAGGAGAGCCAGAATTATTCCTCTGACACTTCCGTTATCCTGAATTACTTGTAATTGTTAGAAAATTATGCAAAAAAAAAACAAAAAA
>VZTE01000404.1:24872-35183 GCA_013397775.1 Eulacestoma nigropectus | reverse complement strand
TCAAAATAAAAAAAAAAAAAAAAAAACAAAACAAAAAAAAAAAAAAAAAACCTTCACCTAAGGCAAGTCATTCCAGCCCAGGAAGAACTGAGTGGGGAGGCATCAGGGAGAACAGTGAAGCCTCATGCCTGCAAATATGGAGGGCAAAACTGCTGCACCTGCAGAAAGAGGTCCCATGCTCCCCTCTCAGTCCTTCTGCTGGAAATACAAAGTGTTCCAGCAAGTATCAATCTCTTAGACAGCTGATTTGAAGACAGGAAAAACACCTCATTATTCACACTCTATCACAATAAATGTTTGCTATAATGATGAAGAACAAACCCAAATACCTTAACCTAAACCACACTGCAACATTGCTTTTCCAAAACAAGGATGCAAGGATTGAAGAGCACTCTATGTCATCTTCCTGGCACTCCACATCCCTACAGTTCACCTCTGTGGGTTGCACAGGCTTTGCCTTCAGGCACACACACAATGCCTCGGGTGCAGCAAGGCTGACCCTAGTACACAGCACTGATGGAAACTGAAGGTGTTTGAGTTCACACAAAAGCTTTCCACCACAGACAACACGCACTGCTGCCATTCTGATGCCTTAATTTACTTTCTTAAGAGTCTCCTGAAGGGAATATAAATGGCAGCTCTGTCACAGCAATTTATAGTCAATCATGAAATATAAAAACTATCCCAAGAGTTTTCCAGCTTCCAAGAGTTGGAAAGAAACTCAGGAACTCCAGTATTTCTTGGTACTGTGGGGTTTGGCATGAGTGAGCTCATTTTACATTCAAAGATCAACAAAAAAGGAGTAATTTACAGAGTCCTGGAGTTCTCCCCAGACACAACAGCAGAGACAAAAAGCTATGGACTTGAATGAACATCCCTGAGGCCAGGAGGACAATCAGAGGTAGACAGGATGACAGATTTGCAGGGAGGAGAAAAGAGGTGTTGGGGGGGACTCACTGATGGCATCCAAAAGGCCACAGAAAGATAAGACAGACCAGGTAAGCCAAGGTGTAGCTACACCATGGGCCCTGAAAGCCCTAGTGAGCCTCCCTGAATAACGCAGCTGCTTTCACCATTTGGGCTCCTGATTATTTGGGCTCCTTAACAGGCAGCTGCCCTATTCCAAGCAGTGTGCCATGGAACTGAGCTGGATGAATGGGACTTCATAGGTCACAGCAACCCTGTGGCTGCTCCCCCTGCACTTTCCTCCTTCACCTCATGGCCTTGCTGCTCCTCAGGGGAGAAGGATGGAGCAGAGTAAGTCAAAGCGTGAGCCTGGTAGAGGCAGAGCTGCCAGCCCATCCTGAGCCGGGGCTATTTTGTTTGTTATAAATGCATTTCTTGGCTCCCTGTATGATGTATGCTTTTAGACACGGTTGGAAGACCTTCTGAACAAGCACCGCCCACATAAAACAAATTAATTAAAACAGTATGTACGGTCACGCGTGCACGAAGACCACGACTGCAGCTACACAGCAGAGCAGCACTGGGAGCTGTACAGAAGCCTCACAACACCGTCCTTGCCCAGCGCCTGCCCTCAGCATTGGAGGCAAGCGTTTCACTTGTGCTGCTCTTTTGCAATCTATCTCATGGTTTGTGTCACAGCTCCTGGAAGCAGGTGGCAGTGGGAGGTGCAGAACAGCTTTCTTGCTCCCCCTGGGAGTGTGGGAGGAGTGCTATACATCTTGCACGTGTGGAGCCATCTAGTATATGCCTCTGTGTCAGGCACTTGCACCCCAGAGCAGTGGGAGCAACTGAGGCATCCTGCCTCATCCCCAGAAACCACATTGCCAACCACCTACCTCAGGATAGCTCTTCAGCCTGCAGAAGTGCCCAACTGTAAACAGGGAGATTAGGTGCCTAGGCTGGATAACAAACATCAGTCTTTGGAGTGCAGCACCCACATTTCAGGCATGGTAGTATCCAGCCTGAGTGCCTAAAAGTAGTCTTTAAAATCTGGCCTCAAGCAGCCCTCAACAAACGGGACTCCTCCCCCATGCCCTCCTGGAACTGCACACAGGAAGAAAAAATGAAGCCCTGCTTCTGGAATTCCTTCTGACACATGACAGGAGCAGCATGACCTCCACCATCGCTAGCCCACACACCTTCACATGCCAGGGGAAAAGCACTCTAAGGTTACGCAGCGTAACCACAAAGCTTTAGGGAAAGGCAGGGCTTGCTCATATCCCTTGAGGATCACCTCACCTGCTGTGCCTTTGGCCCAGGGAATCAGCCCTGGGCTCGGCTCGGCTCGGCTCGGACGCAAGCGCTGCAGGAGCCTGGCGCGGTGCAGACACGCTTGCTTACAGGAGAGCCGCTGCGCACCAGGACGGACACAGCAGGGAGCGCGGGCAGAGATGGGCGGCCGCGCTCTCTCGGACGCACCTGGATGCCACCAGCGCTGCCCCCCACCCACCGCCGAGCTCCCAAATACAGTAGCGGAGAACGGCACCACCACCTCGGCAACAGAAAGCTGCAGAAGCTGTCACAGCCACTTCGGAAGTGCCTTTACGAAAGTACGCACAATCCCTGACACCTGGATGCATTAAACTCCAGGCTTCTCAGAGCAGAGACAACGGGGAGGGAGGCTTTTCCAGGCCCTCAGGGGTCGTCTCCGAGCCTGAGGATTCTCCGCTCCCCTTGGTCACAAAGCTATAAGGGATGACACCAGCCCAAAGGGATGGTGCCTCAGTGACAGTCTCAATAGGTGCAAGGCAGGCATGGAGTGTGTCTCCAGGAAGCACTTAACGCCAGGCAGAGATGGCTGATGGAGTCTGGTAACTGTCCACTGAACAAAGCTGGGTGGTATCTGCTCTATGTGACATGCTTTCTTTTTTAAAGCAGCAGAGGTGTCTGTGGAAGAGCCCTCTGAGGAAACAGGTCTTGCTGGGCAGGCAGTGGCCTAGAGAGCTGCAATGCAAGCTAGTGCTGCCTCCATCTGGAGATACGGATTTCTGTGTCAGCTCAGGCAAGGCGTATCTTTTCCCTATGATTCTTCTCCCTTAGTTTTGGGAGAAGTTTTAATGCTAGTTTTAATGCTAAAGCTTGAAACAGCAGAATGAACCATCAACACACAGTGCTTTTTTACACTGATTCCCTTAGTGGCTACATGCTACTGACATTTTAAGATATGCCTCCGATGGGATTTTCCATCAAGACATGAAAGAAAGGTCAATGGTACATCATGATAATTTAAAACTACGTGTGATTGGATCCTAACACAACAGACAAAAGATGTAAATAAATCTCTTTAAAAAAAAAAAAAAAGAAAAAGAATGTGCATATATACATATATCCAAGGCAGTTTACAGAAGTAGGAAGTGAATGGGAAACTGATTTATATGTTATAGGAACAGGTGCATCTACAGACTCCCATTCTTTGCTGTGTGGCACCAGCAATATAGTGAGATACATAGTTTGTTCTGAGTATAAGCTAATAGTGGTGCTTCACAGGCCTTCTCTACAGTCTAAAAGCTCCTGCAACCCTGGCTTACTTTAAATCCATATGATGTAAAAGCCTTTGCAGATCTTAGCCCTCTTGTTTCATCTGCCATTTTCTACTTGTTCCTTCTCCCCATGGTCTACCACAAATGTTTAGTTTCTTCTTTCTTTGAGTTTAAACTCTATATCCAAGCCATTTTGTATGACCTGAGGCAGGTCTGCTTTATTTTATCCTATTTCCATTTTATTCTGAATAGACAAAAAATATTTTAACTTTTTTTTCCTACCCTGAGACATTTCATATTTCCCCACACTGCAGTCTTATGCAGAAAGGGTTTCTGAAAAAAGAATACACGACTCATTAGCATAAGTACAGGTAGTAGTGGTATCCTAATTAGTCATCTGTCTTCTCACCAAAAAATGCTGCTTTATGTGTGGATGACTGAGGTTAGGAGCTGCAGTTCATGGTGGCTTTAATACACAGAATAGCTGCTGTCTCAGGTATCTCTCACTTTTCTCCCCAGTTGTTTGCCCCACACACTCTGAATGAGCAATTTCTTGTGGGACATTGGACTTTGAGTGTCCACATGCAAGATATTCGGGCGAAAATAGATCTTCAGGGCAGACAGATTGGAGGTCTTGAAAGCAGGCTTCTTCCTCTTCTGAGATATTCCAAAATCAGATCATTAGAACACATGGCAACAAGGTACAGATACCAATGCAGACAGAGAACAGCAGTGAGGTTGTTAGGGACCACATACCTAAACCAAGGCTTTCCGGAACACTAGACCATGGTCATCCAACCAGACACCAGATCAAACAGATGGGAAAGATGACAGATGGATGGGTTCCAACGAGGGGTTTTTTCTGCCAGGACTTAGGATTAAACACAACAGGTTGATTCAAGTATTAAAATGCAAGTATTTAGGATGTTCTGACATTCTTAAAGAAACTACCACTCAGCAGCTGCTTGGACATACAGGTGTTTTGAGTCTCTTTCAAAAGTCCAGATGCAAAACCACCTGCTACAACCTGCTGCTGCTGAGTCTAAATGCCAGGAAAACTCTGTCTTGCTCTTATCCCACTGTGACACAACACCAGATGCAAGGGATGCCCTTTCAGCTTCTCTGCCAGAGCACAAACCTCCTTGACTGCATTACAGAAGGCTTTCTCTGGGAGACTGTGCCTCCATACACATACACCTAGAGAGAGAGACATCAGTCAGGGAAGCTACCTAGGAGAGGAAAGATCTTTCCAAACCTCACCAGAGAGTTAGATCTATGCTTTCAAAGCTGAGATGAATGCCTTCAGCACTATGTTCTTGGGTATGTGAGACAAGTTCCTACCTCTTCTTCTTTACTGACTTATCGTCTTGTGACCTCCCTCCATTTTGCGGTGATACTTGAATATTGACTGAACAATGGAGAGAGACCAGCTCCTAGCTTGGTGCTTAGGGCATTTCCCTGGGATCAAGGACATTGGGTTTAAGCTCCTGTCCTGTATGAATAATCAAATTTCCTTGCTAAGAGGAAACAGCTTTGACAGGGAAAGGAGGAATCCAATTTTACATGCATTCAAAAAGATAACATAACTTTTGATATTTCACTCTGAATTTATTAGCCACTGTTTGAACAGATCTTTCTCTCAAGTTTAAGGTATTTATAGAGTGCTCTCAGGCTATGCACATTCATCATAACCTGAATACAGATGGTGAACTGCACTACCACAAGTGAACAGTGTCTGAAGTATTCTTTACCATCACTCCCTCAGACCCTGTTTGTTTAATCTTAAATTGGCCATTCCCTGCTCTTCCAGCGGCAGGCTTGGAAGCTGTGCAAGGCCAGAAGCACAGGAGCAGCAGTCTTGTGCACAACAACACAGTAGCCAACAAAGAGGAACAAAGGAGTTCCTGCAGGGATCCTAACAGCTGGGGCTGCAAGAAACACAGGCTAACAAGAGCAGTAACACCCACCACACCGTCTTCAGTGCCACAGCACAAACACTGTGCAGGAACTCTGTAAAGCTGCAATTTCAATACATCCATCTGGATGCAGGAATTGTGCTCTTATGGTTAATGCCTGCTCACTGCTTCTGTCCTACATGTGAACGTCATCATGCTGACTCAATTGATAAACTTTTCTGGAGCACTTTCCCACAGGTGACACATACACCTACTCAAAATTTTAATTTTTCATCATAGAACAAGACAACTGGGAATCGGGCAACTTTGAATTTAATCTTGAGGATTTCTGTCTACCTTATTTTGCCGGCAAGGCTCCCAGTCAGGATGATCATGTTTCTCCAAGACCTGGAAACATGCCCATTAGAATTCCAGCAATTTGCACATTTTCATTAACCATGGTATTTCACATGGCAATCTGAATTTAGCAAAAAATGTCTTGTCGGTTCCACTTTTTGCTCTTTGGTCCTATTCTAAAGGATCTGGCTGACTGGCATTGTGTGAGCTGCATAGAAGTGTCATAAAATGCTAAATTTCAGATTATGCTCAAACAAAATTACTGAAAAAGCTCACAGCAAGCAGAGGACTGTCAACATACCAGCATCTGTATAGTCTGTTGAGTGAGATAATCTAGAACACAAATAACAAAGCAGCACAGTCGAACCAAAACGATACACGGGCCGGTCCAACACCGCAATATCTGGATAGCAGCAACAAGCAGCTGCAGTGCTTCTTCTTACTCTCTACTGGAAATGCCCCTCAGCTTCCCTGTGCAGACTGTCAACCTGTGGGTTCACACCTCTGCCTAAGCCTCACTAGCGAGCACTGCTGAGAGCCAAATGCTAGGAGCACTCAAGAGTGCATCAGCTGCCTGGTGTAACAAAACTCTTGGCTTTGTTTGGATCCAGTGTACATGATGATGCAGTTGGCTGAACAGCCTAGTTGAAGAGGGAGCACTTTTCCCACATTTGCGTTTTGTGCATCTAAACTCTTAATTAAGGACACCTGATGTATATGTAAAATTGTCATCAACCCTCAGCTTCCTCAGGCAAGTAAACTCCTACATCTCCTGTAGGAGGAAGCATCTCACAAACCACTTTTATGGTACCTTCCCAGTCAGGAAGGAGGGACGGGAAAGACCTGATCTCAGGGGTCATGTGCCCTTTAACTGGATTATATTCACACCATCATAGCAAACATGAATTTCGTACAGCTTCTCTCTCTTCCCAGTGTCTCTCCCTGCCCTTTGCTCTGCACTTCCTGGCCAGGCCTCCTGACTGAGATTGCTTGTGGGCTCCTGTATGCCTTCATTTTTCCTGGAAGCCCTCTGGCCTGCACATCCCTTTCCATTAAGCTGTTCCCCCTGCTCCATCTTTGAGGCTAGTAATAACCCTGTCGTAACCACAACTCTAAACCCACCTATTTAGAGAATTCTGTGCATTTTGAGGATAACTCTCTGCTTATCTGCTGTTCTTGCCATTTTCTTGGTTAGATGGCTCCTTGACCTTTTAGTGACCTCTGTACCACTTCCAGGGCTTGGGCCTACCTAGGCCTTTCTCTGTGTTCTGAAGGTCAAGTCTGCAATCTCAGTGCTCAAGACTCCTAAGCAGATAGGCCATTTATAATCCCTCCTGCCACCACCAAACTTCAGCCAAGTTTACATGCCCCACACTCTCATAATGCTGTTCCATAAGTGACAGGGAAACTTAAAAGTATGGTCAGGTGGTACACTTATCCCTCCACCTGCCTTCCTGAGCAGCAGCTTTTGGTTTAGGAGCCATCAGGCATAATGCCACCCTTCCTCTCCTACACAAGCACCCTGTGCCTCAGAGAAGCTACTGGGCACAGCTCATGCTGAAGAACAACCTTACCTGTAGTGCTCTTCCTGCTCAAGACACCAAAACTTAAAGCACAAATTCCACATCACTTTTGGAAGGTAGTCAAGGGAGAGGGGAGGCAATAGCTCAGTTTCAGTGATGCCTATCTTTCTGTCCCTGCACCTTTGCAAACTAATGTATTTTGAATGTAGGCCTAGTGAGGAATGAAAAGACTGCTCTCCCAAGAAGGGGAAGGGTTCAGACTTCCTTGGCTTCCACATACAAATCCTGCTCTACTAAGTCAAGCTGAGTTCAGTGGGACTGGCAGCAAAAGCAAGGGGGCTGTTTGCACAACAGGATATGCAGTGCCATCTGCTGATCTTTTTCTGTAAAGATCAACTCAAAAGACAATTTCTGATGGATGGCTAATTTGGGCCTTCTGGAAATTGAACTAGCATTATCACCAAAGGCCCAAACTTCAAGCAAACAGTTCCACTGATATTTTTAGTATCTGAAATATGGAACCTTTGAACCAACAAGAATAAAGAATGGTTAATAAGATACAGACCTACCTCTGAGCATCAAGTTTTTGCTTTCTTCTCTTCTACCTTGACTTGGTATTTTGTTTCTAGCTTTGCATTAGGTTACCAAAGATGGTCTGGTGAGTTTTTAGATTCCCAACCACTACAAAGAAAGAGAAGGATCCAGAGCTTCCCAACTTGCTTGGCTAGGATTCATGAATAAGGAGAACTGTGAGTACAAGTTCATGGGTGTGAACAGAAATCTTTAAGCCATTTTCCAAGATAGAAAGACTGGGATTAACTATTAAAAAGTTAAGACCAGGAAGCTTCTATTGGTGGCTATGCACCTACTTCCACTAAAGGCTAGACTGCAGCAAGAAATCTAGTTGGTGGCCTGATGAAAAATGGCAGATAGATGAGAGAGAGATTATTTGAAAAAAAGGAAATAAAATGGTACCAAGGAGGGCGCATTAATGCTCTGCAATACACAGTTATGAATAACTCCAGAGGTCCCAGTGAATCCCACTGTTGCTACGGAATTGTTGTCATCTGTAAAAATAATTAACATTATCAGTATCATTTAGCATTTCAGTTAGCCACAATTAACTTCACATTAGGAAGCTCTGAAAGTTCATTACTCCTGGATGTCTGCAGTGATTTTAATCACACGGAACTACCATGACAGTACATCAGTGTGTCTGAGTCAAACGCCTCATACTTGGAGCTAAGGCCACCCACTTGTGAGCAGCACATGCTAAACCTCATACCACTTCAGCAGTACTTATTAAAACACTACTGCTTACAGCAAGCTGTGTGGGTTGCACAGTACATTAATTTACATGTCATCACATGGAATATGGCTTTCTCAGCCAACATCTATTCTGGTTCCCTTATCGGGTGGATATTTGAGCATGGGGTAGTCAATGGAAATGATACTAACAACGTTTTCTTTGTCACTTATGAGACAACATTTTGAAGAGCACCAGTTACACTCAGCCTCCAAAAGAGCATCTGAGCTGCAGTCTCTGAGTTGGTAACACAGCAGCCCGTGGCACTGGTCATGGGGTCAGCATAGGGTCACCACTGACCATCCTCTTTCCCGGCTCACAGAGAAGGTCTAACCGCAGAGCTCATTGCTGAGCCGTATCCAGTAATCCTACTCCTCTCCAGCCTGTTGAGCTAAGCACCCAGCAGATCTGCCAGCAGGGCACCGGTGGGGAACCAGGACCAAGTCTCTTCCTCTGCAGTGCATGCACACCTAGGCACACAGGCGAACTGGAGCAACGGAGGCTGAGCTGGAGCTCAGACATGGTCACATCCTACCCAACCCGTGTCAAATTCTACAGCAGTGCCTCACAGTACATTCCTTGGCTGATACACTCGTTTTATATTACACCACTAAACATCACCACCAACAGATAGAACCCAAAGGCACCATCATTGACAGAACCAATGTGAAGCACGTGAAATGTGTTGGCAGCGTTTGCCTCTTTTGATTCACTCTTTTCCATTCTTTTACACAACCCTTTAATTCAGAGCATTTTAAAAGCAGCTTTTTGTACTCCAGTATGATCCCAAGAACAATCCAGACCCATAAAGGTTTTTATTCAATCACTTGCACTGAAGGTCTAAAAACAAACAAATAAACAAAAAAACCCACCGAAAAGAAAACCAACAAACGAACAGAGAAGTCTGCAGCTGCTGTCCCCTTGGGGCCAAGCTGCAGCAGATATGTTTTATCTCCAGGTTTCCATGTTGCCACACCCTCCGAGGCGCCCGGGCGAGGGACGGGAATGGGAGCACACAACCTGGTGAATGAAGCCCTTGAGGAACGCGCCAAAGCTGGGTCGCGATAACCGATAGTGCGAGGCGCTGCCGCCGGGAAGAGCGGGGTCGGTCCTCCCCGCACGGCGCCTCAATCCCCTCGTCCGGAGGCGCGGCGCGGGGCAGCGCCGGGGCGGAGCAGGAAGCAGCCCGGCGGTGGTCAGCTCCACCGGTGCTCCGCCGCTAGCCCCAGCGCCTGACACCGGCTTTAGGTGATGCGCTTCCCGAGATCCCCCATCCAGCCCGCCGGAGGGGGGTGTGTCCGCAAGCCCCAGAGGTGCCGCTCTCCGACGTTCAGGGAGACGCCGCCGCTCCCTCCCGAGCCGAGCCGGCAGCCCCGCTCCGGCACCGTGGCCCCGGGGCGTCCAGTCCCCGCAGCCGAGCAGAGCTCACCCACAACTCTGCGGGCCGGGGGTTCCGACGGCGGGAGCAGCGAGAGGGGCGCGGTCAGGGACTGCGCTGCCCTCGCCTCCCTTGCGGAATAGGTGCCGAGTTCTGACCCTGTTCAGGCGCTCGTCCGCCTGCAGCGTCAGGAAACCCGAATCCCGCCCCCCCGGTGCTTCCCTCGCCGACGCCCGGAGCGGACTCGGCAGCCACCGCCGCCATCCTCCCAGCCGCACCGGACACGCGAAGTTCGTGTGTCCCCTCCCCGGCATCTGCCGTCCGCCCCGCACGGCCCGCGGGGGCCGGGCCGGTTCCCGGCCGGCGCAAGTGGGCGGCGGGCAGGGCGCGGCGGGAGGCGCTGCCG